>JARQZK010002167.1:1830000-1847500 GCA_030704885.1 Cynegetis impunctata | reverse complement strand
ATTTTATGATTTGTGCTCGTCATCCTCGTTATATCAACTTTTCCTGTATAGTTAGTATCATTGAGAACTATGGTGTACCGTGTTAGATCTTTGATTATTTTTACAGCAAAGAATTATCAAAAAACATTGTTTTAAGCCAAAAATATCTCAATCATGTACCACTTTTAAAGTAAGGTAAGGCAAGTCCTAAAGCTATACAATACATACATAATATGAATAAAGCTTTCGTAAAAAATATACATTTGGGCAACGTTGATAAATATTTATTATTACACTCACAGTTTAAAAACAAGACTATAAATATATTCTTGACAAACTCACGAGCCGCCACTGCTTTCTATATATAAAAAAGTAATTTTAATGACATATCGTATGGATTTTTGAAAATCGTGTTCACAGTAAATACAATAATTCTCGAAAAAATATGTTTTTTTGATGTACCTACTCATTCAACTGGAGAGAAGCCGTTGAATAAAATATTGCAGTTTAGTAGGTATTGTTTTATCTTATTATAATTAATTCATTCCGATTGGCATTTTCTGAAAAAGTTGGCTTTGTGAAAATGTTAACAAATTATGTACTAATGTAAACGTTCAATTTGAATAATTCGTGACGACATGAGCGCTTAAGGCATGCTCATTTGGATTTTCCAAACTTTTTCTTACTACAAATAAAATAACTAACTCATAAATTTTATCAATTTTCTAATCAGCAAATTGTCTAACTTCATATTTTGTGGAGGAAATTTTTTTATGGTCAAATCGCAGTCGTTCAAATATCAGTTATTCGATGAATTTCAACCAAAAACTATATGTCTATGAGATATTGAACTAGTTTTTTATTTAATAAAATTTAGTAAATTTTAGTCAGTATTTTTTACGCATAAAGAAATAACTTTCTGAAATCGAATTTGATAATTTGCAAACTAGCTGCAGCAATCATGATTAGACCATCGATATTATATCAAGATTGAGTTGTGTAAGATCTCATAATTATTAGGTACACGGAGAAAAAATTATAGCAGTTATCAATGAAGAAAATATGTAAAAATAACTAAATTTCGAATATAATATCGAATCGCTATTGCAATATTCTAAAAATTCATGATCATTAATGTATAATTTATAAAGCGTTTAGCAATTGTTCATCTAGAGATGTTGAAATATTTATTATTTAGCACTGTTTATATTTCAATTTTTGTTCAATATTTTAATTTCTCTGCAATTTTCGAAATACGTATTTTGTTCGTGTATCATATATTTTTTTAATTTGTAACTCTAAATAAAAAATTTACGAACTAAATTTGCCGCCCCTTAAAATTTGCCGCCCTAGGCTCCAGCCTACTCAGCCTGCTGGTAAATCCGCCACTGGTCATGAAATTTCCTTCTATACCTTTTGTTATTTAGATCTTCTTTTGAGTCCTACTATAAAACCATTTTCAGAGGTTATACTAAACGAATCGTTACTGAGCTTAATTGGTACCTGCGTGTTCTTCACTGAAACAATTTCAAAATTACTCAGCATGTGAAAAAACATAGTCTTCATTACATGAAGGGCAAATCTGTATCCAATACACATCCTAGGGCCTACACCAAAAGGCAAGTAGGTGTAAGAATCGATATTTTTTCTATTTTCTGGCGAAAAACGTTCAGGATCGAATTTTTCCGGGTTTTCATAATACCTTGGATCACGGTGAATAGCAAAAATTGGTATCATTATGTTGGTGTTTTTTTCTAGATGTATAGATTCTTCCCCAGGTAGTTCCGGATCAATAGTGTAAGGTTTTGTTACTACTCTGTCTGTAGCTACATTGACTGGCCATTTTCGAAGGAGTTCTGAAAGAAAACGAAGAAAACCGATAATTTTTAATACAAAATGAATGGTTTACAATTTTTGTAACTGAAATTTGTATGCATTGATTATTTCAGATTATAAAATACCAACTAGGAAATCTATTTAATTTTCGTCTCATCTTCTTTTTTTAAAAGAATATCTAACTGTGGTGGTCGCATTAAGAATATCTTCATTCAAGAATCTCAGGAGAGATAGAGGACTGTTCAATTCATTCATCTGTATCTAATGCCCGATTTCACCAACTAATTCCTAAAGTTAGGCACTACTCAAATCGGATTTAGGAATTCCTAAGTGCAATTTGCGTTTCACCACGCGTTAAGTAATGCCTAAGGACGATAGGAAATACCTAACGTTAGGTCTGCCTAGAGTATTTAGGAAATGCTTAACCTCAAATTCATATAATAAAATTATTATATTTCTATCATTTTTTCTCTTCTTACTATCCTTTGTCAAATATACAGTCTAGTATTAAACAGTGGTACCAATTATGTGTACAAAACTTTCCAAATCAAGTTTTTAACAAGATATTTCTTAACTAAGAATTTCTTAGGTTGGTGAAATCCGATTTAGGTAAGTATCGGATTTAGGCATTTCATATCGTAGGGATTACTTAGTTAGGAACTTCCTTACATCTCGTTGGTGAAATCGGGCATTAATCATATTTCATATTTGTTTAATTTTCTGAATAATAAAATCCAAAAAATATTTATAGGATATGTGGAAATCAAATCATGCTCACCTGAAACTACCATATTCATGTACTTCATATTCATCAATTTTTCATAACTAAGTTCACCTTCGGGAGACTTATTTTCATCAATTTCTTCAATCAATTTCTTTTGAATATCTGGATTCAGTGCTAGTTCTTGTGCCATGAAGCACATCGCTATGGATATGGTCTCAAAACTAGCCATAGTAAACAAGAAAATTTGAGAAGCAATATCTGAAACAGTTGAATCCTCTTCTAAATAATTCGATTTCAATTGTTCTTCAATTTCATTGAAATTATTTTGTTTGCATTCATCTAATGGTTTTTGTTGTTTCCTCTGTATTGCCTCCATAAGTGATCCTAACAAGTCCGAGCGTTTGATGCTTTGTTGTTTTCGTAATTTTATTGTGTCAGTAACCAGACTGAAGAAAAAAGAAGTTATTTTTCTTCCGAAAAATGGTAGCCTTAAAAACTGAAATTAGAAAGAATTTCTATATAAATTCTAGTTTTTGTGTCTCTAGAGGGAATTGTGTTACTTGAACCAATTGATTTTCAATTATTATCAAATTGTTGATACTTTTTTATATGAACTCACCTTCGCAATATTTGGATACAATTGATAAATCATAAAACTTATTCTTCTTATGAATCCAGAAGAATCCACCGCCTTTTGACTCATCAAATAATATTCATTATCCCTATCTTCAAGCGTATTGAACTGTAGTCCAAAAGCAGTACTGGCTATAACATCGGTGGTGTATTTAGAGAAAGCATCCTTCAATTCCACTTCAACAATATTTTCCTGCTTTTTCATGAAATATTGGACGAAAAAATTTGCATTATGACATATCAGATTGAACATAGATCTCATTTTGCTACTCGTAAAAGATGGAATGATGGTGGAGCGCATTTTCTTCCAAGTTTTTCCTATAAATTGATAACAAAATGAGATTTTAAATATGTTGAAATGAGAATTTTTTTTTTCTTCGATTAAAATATTTGTTTCATAAACGAAGTTCGAGAAAAATCTAGAGTTGTAAATCCAATGCTGCAAGTTAGTTGTTCCACGCAGGAAGATATCGAGTTAGTTAATGGAGTGGTTACGTTGCAGGATAACATTTGGGAGGTTCCAGGTTCAAACCCCAGAGTCGACTGTTCTGCCATGAGTGTTTCTCAGAGGTTTCGTCATGTCATAGGTCCAAACTTCACTGCTTCCTAACTTACATAGATTAATGATGGGCCAGCATTCATTCTCTGAATCCCACCTCATCTCCTCTCTCCCGTAAATATCCAGTCTCACCCATACTGAATGCAGTTAATGCATACAAGTATATGCTCTGATCTAGATGACGGAGTTCATCTCCATAAATCAAGCAGCCTGCCTCCCTTCGATCCATCTTTTTTCATACTGTCTGCATGGAGAAAAAGAAATACCACCTGTTTCATTCCTCCCTGACATATACTTCAGGGAGGAATGAAACAGGTGGTATTTCTTTTTCTCCATGCAGACAGTATGAAAAAAGATGGATCGAAGTGGACTTTGAGCGAAGATATTACAAGTTGTTGCAAGGGTATTCTGCGAGAGCCGTAGCCGCAAATATGTGCAGTGGAGTTGAGGCAAACGTAGCTCATCATTTAACTGTATTGGCGAACGTAGATAAGCAGTACGCCCCCTACCGTTGTCGAATATTACTAACGTATGGGCCATAGATAGCTTTGTTTAAATCAGTTTACGTGTGTTTTGAATATGTTCTTCCTCTTGGCCAAAAAAATCCCGAATATAGCTTACATACCTTTCCGAAAGCTGGAAAACTCAAAGTTGTATTCCAAACAAAACTGGGAAACAAGGAAATGATGAACAGAAGAAAGGAGTGGATTCATAACTTGAAGAGTGAAAAAAAATGTGTGATCATATGAGAGTTCGTTGTTTACAGTTCACTGAGTATAATTATTTTCCTTTTAGTAAGTTTGTGGGGTTTTCCATGTAGAATTATACCAACTGATGATATGCAATTTTCAGCTAACCGAAAACGTAGGGTTCTTGAAGTCCAATGCTGTTTCAACAAAAAACTTCCACTTTTATCATGATCTGAACCTGAGCCATCATCCAGAGATTCTAGATAATTGTATTTTCTTTCATGTAGCAATCAGAGATACTATTAAAATAATAATAATAAAAAATGTGCACAACCAAAATAACAGTTTATTATAAAATCAAGAATATGAAATAAAACTTGACTCTATAGCTAGGTAAAAACTAAAATATTCAATTATAAAACCAGGAAAACAGAGATTCTATTAAAAAAAACAGACTCTCAGAAGTCCACCGTGCTTTAAGGAGAGCTGATATACGCCAGGAAAATTAAAAAATATAATAACTCATTATTTTCAAACCATTCAAACAGAGTATTCATAATAATTCTTCTTTTATTTCATGTTGTTCCTTTCAGTTTTGCTGGTAAGTCCTTAGTTCTGTCCATTATACTCAAAACCTCTTCAGTTGGTAATGAAAGTAGACATGTCAGCGATGTTTTCTTGAAACTTTTGAAAGTTTTCTCACTTTTTATATAAATAGGTTATCTATCATACAACCTTTTCATGATGTATACATAGTTTCTCTAACCAATTAATTTATTCATCATCTCCTTTATTTATTATTGATTTTCATGTTCAATGATAAAAACTAACAGTGTAAATTTCAACTTGAGGTAGGTAGGTAATCTACAGAGATAATATTGTCCTCAATCGAAACACAATAAACTACTGGAAAATACAAAGTCCAAAAAAACACAATTTTCGAAGGTAAACGTTCGAAAACTCAAAATAAAATGAACGTAAATACCATTCCCAGTCAATTCAAACAAACTGCTAATGGCCCAGAGAGTAGTACCGATATTATCCGTTCTGACGCTACGATCTTAGTTTCAGTCGCAAATCCCGTTGGTATCAGCGTTTTCATTCTGGCAGTACGTTTAAAGATGGACTTAGGTACTGCAGAAAACCAAGTATTGACGGAGAAGACCAATGAACACTTATAAAGGCTACACATCGTCACGAGAATTAGTCAACAAGCTTGGCTGTGCCCATCGCACTACTCTCCAACATTTACAAGAGCTGGCGTATAGTTCCTCCGTCTTGGATACTGCACCATCTCAGTGAATCAAACAAAGCGACACACGTATCAATCTGTCTTTCACTCCTGTATCGTGCATAAAGAAAGGCTTCCTTCAAGAAAGCTACTTGGTGGGATCAACTATTATCTGTTTCGAACTTTGAGAAATTATTTACAGGATAAAAGAAGATTTGAGGTTCTCGCGAATCTCAACAATTCGACGACTTTTTCATTTACTACTAAAATAATTCTGGACTGCGGGTCTGTACTAGCTGTAGATACTTTTTACGTTTTTTTAAATCGCAAGACTTTCTTTCTTACCTAATATTTGAAATATAGCTCAAGAACTTAAGCTGAGTGTACCTTTGAGAACGATGACAGTTTTAGACCACAGTTGCTCCACATTTTCCGACAACATATTATGGTTTTGAAAATGGTCGAAATTTGTGACACAAATCTGCTTTATCAATTTCGGTGACTTCAGGACTAATACAGGCACATTTAATTGATAACTACCAATATATCTGAAAGCAAAATATAAAATTTACTTCTGATGTGCAATTCAAAATATATGGAAGATAAACGATGCACAGAAATTGATCATAAATCAAAAACTTAACAGTAGATTTCAATGCTTGATAAGTCATGAAAAATAATTTGTTCTTTGCAGAAGAGCTTGAAGAAATGAATAAAATAAATTACATTGGATTTATAAAACGCTAAGTCGTAATAACTTTCCAAAGAAAAACTGCAAATGTAGCTCCTCGAACGAAAAGTCAGCACATATAACCTGATGATATATTTTTTGTTTAATTTGAAATAGGTATTAATCAACGCAGAAAAATGGCTTTATTACTGTTATGTAGCCGAACACTAGATTGAAATAATTTCATGTAGAAGTTCTTATAACATTGTGGCAAAGGCTGCCCACAATTTTCTAATTTTCAAATTTTTCAATATAATATGCAATATTCAGCAAGTACACTACATCATGATTCATTTTTAAAGGAGATGATGGGACACAGGCGGGTATTCGCCTGTGTTCCATCATCTACCCTCATGGGTTCGTAATCTAGTTCATTACCCAGTAGATTATTTTACACGTAAATATATAACTTTAAATTGCAATTATTGGACAATCACAACATCCATATCTTATCCGGGATTCGAACACAGTATCGTCTGTGCCCTAGATATAAATAAATCAATCTATGGCCCATGCGTTAGTAATATTCGACACCGGTGGGGGGCGTATCGCTTATTATGTTTCACCAATAATCAGTTATAATTTCACAAGAGCATCGAAAATAATCGATTATACTACCGAGTCACGAGACGTATTTTGCGAAACATCACGAGAGCGCAGCTCGAGTGGTGTTCCAAGAGAATACGTCGAGTGACGAGGTCAGTATAACGATTATTTTCGATTGCTCGAGTGGTATTCGTTACGATTATATAACGAATAAAAAATATTAATGTTTTTTGACAAACGTCAAAACATCGTCAATATGAAAATATTCACTTTTTGACACGAGGCGAAACACCAAAACGATTATATCACGTCGTCAAGGGTATATTCACTTATCTATACGCAGTCGTTATGCAAAATTCACTGATTCTATTGGCTTATTCATATATGAGTTATATAATCATGATTATATAACTTATGTATGAATAAGCCAATAGAATCCGTGAATTTTGCATAACTACTGCGTATCGATAAGTGAATATACCCTTGACGACGTGATATAATCGTTTTGGTGTTTCGTCTGTGTCAAAATGTGAATGTTTTCATATCGATGATGGTTTGACGTTTGTCAAAAAAATTAATATTTCTCATTCGTTATATAATCATAACGAATACCACTCGAGCAATCGAAAATAATCGATTATACTGACGTCGGCACTCGACGTATTTTCTTAAAACTTCACTCGTGCTGCGCTCTCGTGATGTTCCGCTAAATACGTCTCGTGACTCGGAAGAATAATCGATTATGTTCGATGCTCTTGTGATATTATAACTGATAAGAATACGCAGTATTTTCTGAAATATTCTTACAGAATATACTTTCTTCCACAGGTTGGAATTACTGTGAATCATAGCTTCAGTGTGTGATTTGATTCACCCAGTTCTAGTTGTGCTAACCTGGCTTCTAATCAAACACAAAGTATAACTTATATCACTATATTGGATATATATAAATACACTCCCGTTTGGCTGAACACAATACCAAACTTTCAACACTTATAACATTATTTCAGAATAGCAATCATCGTACTCGCACACACACTCGTAGTCTGTAAGGAACTGAACTTCCACTTGTTCATCATACGATGAGCCACCATTGCATCACCTTCTTACATCACCCTCTGACTCAGCGGTCCGGTTCCTTGCTAGCTATCTTAGATCTCCACATCCCTTCCTTTCTTTCTAGACGTAGAGGTTGCACCTTGGGTTCACAAGTCGGTGCCGCTTCCTGGGAAGGCTGATGGTCACTATGATCGATGCTATCTGATAGAAACCCAGTCCCCTTGGTGGATGGTGACGTAACTGCCGCCGTTGATGATTTCGACGAACTTGTCTGTCTTCCCCCTGGAGCATTAGTTCTTTACCAGATCGTGGATGACAACGTATTCAGTCCTACCAAAGCTGGGAGTTAACTGGTTATGTTGTATGACATTTTTCACCAAAACTTTGTCTCCAGGAACTATATCAGGATGCTTCGCTCTTCTAGTTCTATCCTCTTTCTCTTTTCCTTTCTGTTTATTCATTGTATCTCTATATCTAGCTTCTTCATCTCCGTGTTCTATTCTGAAGTCGGATATGGAGGGTATTTTATCTCGGATATTCCGACCAAACATCAATTCCGATGGCGATTTTCCAGTTGTCCCATGAGGCGTAGTATTATAAATCAGTAAAAATCATGCAAAGCCACTTTATAGTTGCGATCTCCCTTTGAGTGAGAAATCTGAAGTAGTTTCAATAGTGCCTTGTTCATGTTTTCTACTTCTCCATTCGCTTGAGGCCAGTATGGCGCCGTATGTATGAGGCGGATATTATAATCTTCACAGATTTTTTTTGAATTCGGTTCCTGTGAACTGCGGTCCATTATCCACTCTGAAGCATACGGGAATTCGCAATTTAGCGAAGAGTTCCTTCAAATAATTAATTATTATTAACGGCTATTATAGCTGTCGTTGAACGTAAAAACTGTATATCCTGATATCGCGAATAATAGTCAATAACAACCAATACTTGTTCATGGAATTGGGAGTGGGCCCATTAAATCGATAACCAGGACTTTCCATGGTGCTGTAGGAAGTTCGTGACGGTTCGATTAATGGCCACCATGTTTTTGCATGTAGTCTCCTTTTTATCACCGTTTGACCTGGGTGTCCTTCATGTGCAAGTTGTAGTGTTCGTTCGCGTAGTGATTCTGGCATGACAATTTTATTACTTCTCAACAAGACTGGTCCCAGTGTCGTGAATTCATTTTGGAACGGATAATAGGGACTGTTGTCAGAGGCCTGCCATGATTCTTCGTTGGCTTTCACCACTGCTAGTAAACGGTTCGATTTTAGCTTTGAAAATGCATTTGTTCTTGTTAAGAAGCACATTATTATTTTCTAGCGTGTTCAAGACTATTCTTAAACAGTCATCATGTTGCTTTTCAGACCCTCCAAAAACTATGATGTCATTCAAAATATTTAGGCAGTTCTCACAACCCGCTAACAGTTCTTCGAAAATTCGTTAGAATATTTCTGGTGCCGAGTTCACTTCGGACATTAGGTGTTTATACCTAAACATGCCTTTATGAGTAATAAATGTCGTGATTGTGCGACTGCTCTCGTCTAGTTCCAATTGGTGGTATGCGTTTGTTCAATCCAATATTGAGAACAATTTTGCTAATTTAAGTTTAGTTATAAATGACTCAACCATCGGTAGTGGGTAGTTTTCACGTTTGATAGCTTCATTCGCTCTTCGCATATCAATACATATACGGATAACCCCAGATTGTTTGAACAAAACTACAATCGGGGATATCCATGTACTTGGTCCTTCTACTCTTTCGATGATATCTTTCTGAAGTGCCTTGTTTCTCCACTGCTATAGGTATACGTCCCACTGGCTGTCGTACTGGTTTAACCGAAGGATCGATTGTCAGTCTTACTTTAAGCCCTTTCATTTTAGGAAGCTGTTCACATGATTCTTCTATTGCATTAATACCCAGTTTCAATATACCTAGACGAACAGCCGCCCGTTTCCCTAACAATGAAAATTTCGCTTTCTCAATTACATAAAAAGGCATTATGATTTCTTCGTTTTTCTTAAAACGAATTTCCGCCATGAAATGACATTTGGAATTTAGAGCTTGCGTTTTAAAATATTATCCATATTTATTTCCACGTCCCAGATGACTGCGCATTCTGTTGCCTCAATTTCTTCCAATCCTGTCCACTGATAACATTTGCTCTTGTTCTGTATTTCGAAGCAACATGTCCTATCAAGCCACATGAATGACATTTCTCCTTTCTAGCTGGACACCGTTCGTCGTCAGGTTGAAGATTTTGTCTACCACATCGAGTACACCCAACGGTGGTACAGTTTTGTCGACTATCGATTCGATTGACTTGATTTCCAGATGAATACGTCCCTGAAATCGATGGTTCTGTTCGTTGCATTTCTTTCTTGTGACTGGCTTATTATTTGTTCATGTATTCGGCATATTTCAATTGATTCATCTAATGTATATTCTTTTTCCATTAGACGCTTTTCGAGTTCAGAATTTGCCCAATTATCGATGAGTTTATCCTTGAAGTTAGTTTCTAATGTTTGTTGGGCTGTCTCGCCAAAAGTACATTTGGTAGATTGTTGCCGAACACGCAGTATGAATTTGTCTTCGAAACTTCACCTTCTAGCGGCTTCATGTTACGAAATAGGTGTCTTTCCAACGTGAAATTGCTTTGCGGTGAAAATATCCGGTCAACTTATCGACTAATATCTGAAAAACATCGTTATTTATTTTCAGATCGGAAACTTCAATTGTCCCTGGTAAATTGAAAACGGCCTCTTGTAGTCGTGGTCCACCTAAATGAAGTAATTTATTTTTGTTTCGTACTCCGTCTACAATGTTCTCAGACTCCCTATATAGCTTCAAAGCTCTGAGTAATCTTTCCCACTCATTACGCAGTAGCGCTTTGTCGATTGAGTCGCAGAGAAATCGTTTGATTACCGCGTTTGAATCTGTCAAATTGCCCCTTATATGAAGTCTCTGAAACATAATATGAGATTTTTTTCATTTACGTTCGATGACGTGGATGTTCCGACACAGAACTCTTTTTTTCTTGGACTGCCCTGAAACAGGGTAACAGTTTGATGAACTCTACTTTTTTTTTTATTTCGAACTGCCCTGTCACCAGGGTAACAGTTTGATTAACTCTACTTTTTATTTCGAACTGCCCTCTATCTGGGGTAACTAACAGTTTAATTAACTCTGTTTTGTTTTGAACTGCCCTCTATCTGGGGTAACTAACAGTTTAATTAACTCTGTTTTGTTTTTTTTTAACTGCCCTTGTCTAGGGTAACTAACAGTTTAATTAACTCTGTTTTGTTTTTCAACTGCCCTTGTCTAGGGTAACTAACAGTTTAATTAACTCTGTTTTGTTTTTCAACTGCCCTTGTCTAGGGTAACTAACAGTTTAATTAACTGTTTTGTTTTTCAACTGCCCTTGTCTAGGATAACTAACAGTTTAATTAACTCTGTTTTGTTTTTCAACTGCCCTTGTCTAGGGTAACAAACAGTTTAATTAACTGTTTTGTTTTTCAACTGCCCTTGTCTAGGGTAACTAACAGTTCAATTAACTCTGTTTTGTTTTTAACTGCCCTTGCCTAGGGTAACTAACAGTTTAATTAACTGTTTTGTTTTTCAACTGCCCTTGTCTAGGGTAACTAACAGTTCAATTAACTCTGTTTTGTTTTTAACTGCCCTTGCCTAGGGTAACTAACAGTTTAATTAACTGTTTTGTTTTTCAACTGCCCTTGTCTAGGGTAACTAACAGTTCAATTAACTCTGTTTTATTTTTAACTGCCCTTGCCTAGGGTAACTAACAGTTCAATTAACTGTTTTGTTTTTCAAATGTCCTTGTCTAGGGTAACTAACAGTTTAATTAACTGTTTTGTTTTTCAACTGCCCTTGTCTAGGGTAACTAACAGTTCAATTAACTCTGTTTTGTTTTTAACTGCCCTTGCCTAGGGTAACTAACAGTTTAATTAACTGTTTTGTTTTTCACAATTATGACACTATCTGTGGAAACAGATAACAGTTCACAATAAATGGTATTTTTCGACTGCCCTGAGATAGGGTAACAGTCAGTAATAAAGTTGAAATCACTTATTTGTTTGGAATATATACATATAAGAAGCCAATATCAGACTCACCTCGTCTAGAAATTAACTTCCTGTGGGTATGATTGCCCCTTCTCGTCGCCAATTGGCTTCTAATCAAACACAAAGTATAACTTATATCACTATATTGGATATATATAAATACACTCCCGTTTGGCTGTACACAATACCAAACTTTCAACACTTATAACATTATTTCAGAATAGCAATCATCGTACTCGCACACACACTCGTAGTCTGTAAGGAACTGAACTTCCACTTGTTCATCATACGATGAGCCACCATTGCAGCACCTTCTTACATCACCCTCTGACTCAGCGGTCCGGTTCCTTGCTAGCTATCTTAGGTCTCCACACTAGTGGAATGTTGAATAATAATTTCTTATAGATATTATGAACGATATTAGTCTTACATAAAATTATTAAACAAACTATTAAATACGAAAAATTGTCAAAGAGCTATCCTTCGCTAGATTTTCAATTGATAAATCTATTATGTATTACGCGTCAAATTGAGGCTTGGAAAATTAGGATTTTTTTATTTAGGTACCAATACTGAATCGGCATGTTTGTTTATAGGCCAAGCTACAGAGATTTTTTCATGTAAAAAGTGTTAGAAGGAAACCAGCTCCGCCATTGTTTGTAAAATAGTTCCACATGATATAGTGATATGTTTTTCACTCGACTTTATTATTTATATCTTTGTTATTAACAATTTTATGCAAAAAATCGCTTTTTTTTTTAGTTTTTTGCTTATAAAATTGAAATTATCAGAGTAATCGTGATGGTATCAATAGACTTACTATAGAAAATGAAAAGACGAAAAAATGAGAGGTCGGACGACTCGATCAGACCCTCAGTCTAAGGGAAAATTGGAAAAAACCGGCTAAAATGCAGTTTTTTCAAAAGTTCATAACTTGGTTATTTTTTGAGTTGTAGCGTAGATCCTCCGGGTAGTATTATTTATCAATATAAACTTTATTTGAGCGAAGAACAGGAACTGTCCGATGCATATTTTTTGATCTGTGGCCATTTGAATATTTTACTATGCAATTTTCCAGCAGACCTGAATGCGAAAGGTATGGTCTGATTTCAATTTACAAAAGAAATTTTGAAAGTAGAATTCTCATAGTTCAAAACTTTCATCTTGGTTTTTCATGAAAATGTTGAGAAATATGTTAAAAATAAAGCTGAACATGACGAAAAACGGCCGAGAAATAACCGTCATGTTCAAAATGCCGACGCTTTCTAATGTGTCGTGCTTATCCTTGCCTGCTGCTCTACCCCCACTCTTCAACTATTCTCACGCGCTCGGCCCTTTTTCGTCATTTTCATGTGGAACTATTTGACAAACAATGGCGGAGCTGGTTTTCTTCTAACACATTTTTCACAAAATGCACACTCTAAATCTCTGTAGCTTGGCCTATTAAGAAATTGGAGTTCTGAAATGATTGAAATAACTGAAAATAAAATGAGTTTTAGGTACACGAAACCGGTCAAAGTATATTAAGTATCACACAATTTGAATGAGGAAAATTAATTATAAATCATCAAATAACCTTTCCATAATGGCTCTCGATTATGAGTCGATCATTTTTTGTTTTTTTTTTGTTGGTAGCGTTTTGGTTTTCAAAAGATTCAATATTTTCGAAGAAGTTTTGTATGCTTCAAGGGAGGTGCAACGTATCACCTAGTTTCGAGCGTTAACACTGACTAGATTTAGCAAGATTAAAATAAGTGTGTCATTATTGAGCGGTAAATTGGAATATTTTCATTATATGTTCTTATCATAGGAATTTCAATTATTAGATATAAGAATTATAACGAAGATTAACAAGCGAATACACATTTTTGAGTGGATTGGATGAGAAAAATAATCAAACAATAATAAACAAAAATACCGAAATATAGAAGTTGCCTATTAAATGAAAAATAAAGAAAATGAAATGATAGGGAAGAAAAATTAAGAAAAACATAGTAGTAAAAGAATTCAGACAGATAATGACGAACCAAATGAAAATATACGGTTGAAAATAATTGAAGTATCAAATTGGACAGAAACAGGTGTAATGACCATTAGAATTCATTTAAAGGTATCACGAAGACAAGGACTCGCAGGAAATTTATCATAGTTCTGAAGAAAATAATAAAGTAACCTACGCACGTCTAAGAATGCAGCGTTAAATGTGTGCTTAACCTATTATCCAGCTGATTCGTGAAAGAGGCAAATACTCTGAGATATAACCATATGCTATAATTAACGTTTTAACCGGGTAATCCATACTAACCGGCTGTACTGGTTAATTGGCATTTTAGCTGCATAATTCGGGATTCTACGTATTTCTCGTTTTAACCTCACTATATATATATATATATATATATATATATATATATATATATATATATATATATATATATATATATATATATATATATATATATATATATATTACATGTTCTCATGTTAATAATGTTATTTAAAATATGCTACATTGAACATTGCCCCAATGAGAATAGTGTTTTTGTTCTACTAAATTTTGAATAAAGTTTGCTCTTCTGAAAATATTATTATTGTGAATAGTTCCCATTTTCTCTAGAAGTAATACATACATGTCCTAATATAAATCATCCTGATTTTTAGTCGTAATTGCCCAGAAAATAAGACTATAGTTTTCATTCAATTACAGTCAAACGTTGTTAATTTATTTCAATGTGCCTGCTCGTTTTTTTTACCATATTCTCTATTAGCAATTTCTTAACTCAATTGAACGGTTTGAGATCCACTTTACTTAGAACGATGATTTGTATTTACCTGGCATCTTGCTGTTCCTTATATACTCTTTGAATCATATATGAAATATGTTCTCTACATAGAAGCATTCTAAGGTTGTCGGTGAATATGGTCTTCCATTTTCCTGTCCGTACATTTCTCCTGTACCAATAACTGTATGGCTTCAAGAATAGGTATACAAGCGTCGTGAAAACCACAACGATTGAAGCTAATATCATCTAAGAAAAAAATGAAACAATTAAACTCGAGCCTATCATGTATTCTATATACAGTGCTCAATGAAGTGAAAAAACGTTGGCTCTACAGAAAAGCTTGATCACATAATTCAAAAAACACATACGAAAGGTTAAATGAAACTTTTCTTGAATGTAAATAGTTTTGGAATGTCAATTTGAAAATTTGAGGTATCAAAAAATATTTCAAAAAGATAAACAAAGAACACTTTCCTCAAATCTAGACACTTTTATTAAATATTTCAAACGAGTTAACCATAATTATTTGAATTTTACATACCATATCAACCAACAGTTTATGAATGTCCTGTTCAGAGATCTTGATCAATTATGCGAAATTTGTTTCTAAGACTGCCTTTCTTTGGAGTGCAAAATATTATCAATATAGAGGAATTCAGTAAGAAGCTTCTTGAGTTCATTTCGAACGAATTCATAAAATACATTCTATTCGATAAGAAATGAAATTTTACATGCGGCAAGGTCATACGCAATCACAGTGCTTTCAGGATAAAATATCGAACAAGATATTATTTCCATAAAAAAACTATACTATTGAAATTGAATTCTTGATCAAATTGACCTGTTATTGATATCGAAAGAATGGGAACTATATATATATATATATATATATATATATATATATATATATATATATATATATATATATATATATATATATATATATATATATATATATTTGGTTTTCGGATTTTTCCTTGATTTCTTAGACTTTTTACATATATTTTCCTTTTGATTTGTTTTCTTGGGTAATTAAGTCTATTTTCTATTTACAACTGATGGTATATCTATATTCACAGTTTAATTCAAACGTATACTGTTGCACCGTCTTTCAACAATGTTTTTCGTTTTATATCTAATTACATGTAATTTTGAATGAATTTGCCACTCTTGTGCACGAAAGAAAGCTATGGATGAAAACAAAAAATTTTTCTGATGAAGGCAACAGTGATTGCTGAAACGTTAAACATGTGGATGTAAATATAGATATACCATCAGTTGTAAATATACTTAATTACCCAAGAAAACAAATCAAAAGGAAAATATATATATATATATATATATATATATATATATATATATATCTATATATATAAATATATATATTTGTATATATATATATATATATAATATATGTATATATATGATACATATATATAACATATATATATATATATATATATATATATATATATATATATATATAATATATAATATATATATATATATAATATATGTATATATATGATACATATATATACATATATATATATATATATATATATATATATATATATATATATATATATATATATATATATATATGTATATATATATATATATACATATGTATATATATACCCTAACAATACAGGGATGTCCTTGGTATGTCCTTTTGATGTACCGCGGTAAAAGTACATGATTGGGATATCCCGGGGATGTCCCGCATTATTTGTCCAGAGGACATCCCATCTGGAATATCCATAGGATATCCCATTCATGTCCCTGGAATTTTCGATATCCACTCACATATATAATAAGAATCATCGAAACTCGTCGAAATGTTGAAAGTGTTTGTTATTCTCCTGGAAAATAATTATGGAGAAAAAAGAAATATATCACATACATTTCTGGGTGACCATTTCAAAAGTAAAAAATTATTCCTTTTGGCAACATTGTGTGAATTCTTTGGTGTTCTGTCAACAATGTAAATTAACCTCATAATATACTACCTAATGCGCAAGTTTGTTTTTTTGTTAGAAGATCAACGGCATTCTGCATTCTTATTGTTTGTGATTGGCCATTTTCGTGAGCATTTGAAGGATTTTATCAGTTGATATAAGGTGTAGTTATATAAGGTGTAGTTGAACAATTGAAAAAATTGAATTTAAGGTTGGTATAATATTAAAATATTGAATGTACTCTTTTGAATCAAATAATTGATGGAATAATATATGGTTAACCCATTCTCAATATTAAGTATGTTTATAGTTTATTCATTAAGGGCCAAGGAGAGAAGCCACAGAGAAAAAGATGACGCAGTAATGGCTGCAACAAATGCACCGACACCCTAAAATATATATGTATAATTTTAAACTGATTAATTTATCTAGTTTCTTTCATTTATTTATCATATGAATTTATATTTAGAATGAGTTTTTGTTGGTAGTTTTTTTAATTTTTTCCTATTCTTTTGTTGATTTATCATAAATATATATATATATATATATATATATATATATATATATATATATATATATATATATATATATATATAAATATATATATATATATATATATATATATATAAATGAGTTTTTGTTGGTCGTTTTCTGTAATTATCATATTTTAACACAATGTTACATTCTTTTATAAAT
>JARQZK010002167.1:1807500-1825000 GCA_030704885.1 Cynegetis impunctata | reverse complement strand
CATCAGACAGCCTAAGTGAGGGTAAAGAAAAAAATGTCAGAGGAGATAGCCATGAGAAAAGTAGTGCGACGAGGATGCATATTATCCTCGCTGCTCTTTAACCTGTACTCGGAAAATATTTTCGCGGAATCTCTCGAAAACACTAGCGCTAGAATCAAAATCAATGGCAAAATAATTAGGAATATAAGATATGCCGACCAAACAATTATTGTTGCCACCAACCTGCCTGAACTCCAGCAACTTATAGAGTTTATTGTTGAGTAGAGCAAGCATTATGGACTATATATAAACATCCCCAAAACGAAACTTACGGTTTTCTCGAAAGTGCAAACACAAGCTGCCTTCCGTATACATAACAAAATCGTTGAGCAGGTATCATCCTTAAGATATCTAGGGGCAACAACAGGCAAGAAGAGCGTTTATCAACATGAAGAATTTCTTCATTAGGCGTGACCTAGACTTAGATTTTAGAATCCGAATGCTACGCTGCTACGTATTCTCCATCCTCCTGTACGGCTGCGAAAGATGGACCCTCAACCCCTCGTAAGAAAAACGCATTGAAGCTTCCGAAATGTATCTTTATAGGAGAATATTACGCATAGCTGGATCGAAAGAGTAAAAAACACTGAAGTTCTCAATAGAATGCAGAAAAACAAGGAGCTGATGCTAATAATCAAAGAGCGCAAACTAAGGTATATTCGACAAATAATGAGAGAAAATATGAAATACTTCAGTTAATTATCAAGGGGAAGATTCAGGGGAAAAGATCAATAGGGAGAAGGTAGAATTCCTGGCTCAAGGACCTATGCCGATGGTTCAGTAAAACATCATCCGAAATCTTCAGAGCAGCTGTGTCACGAGTAATTATTGCCAGTTGGATCGCTAACCTTAAAAAAAAGAGACGCAATGAGAAGAAGAACGAATGGATCAATAAATAATGTCTTAATTCAATTATCGTCCTGAAAACGCACATTCTTCTTCTAGTTTAAGTTTCCTGCTACTAGACTATCTATGTATCTCCTTCTTCTTCATCTTCGGATAATATACTCTATCTCTCCTACCAGCTTCACTTTCTAACGGCTGTTGGTTGAATTCAGAAACTTGTCAACATGCCATATTATGTGTGTAAATATTCACAATGTTTAATTTTCGATACTTAACACAATACGATGTTTTAAATATGGCCGACTTTTACTACGAATTGATGTAGATTCTGCGATGGTTCAATTTCAACTGCCAACGGAAACTGCAAGGCCTTCCTTATAAAAGAATTTGAAAATCAAGTATTCTTTGAAAATATTCTAGAAGGATAAATGCTTCCTTTTGATTATAATATATAATTTGAAATATATTTATATGAAATACTATGTATATATTTCATACTATTTGATTATCTTTCATACTATTTGATTTTCTTCATACTATTTAATTTATAAAAAAAAATTATAATTTTAGATATAGATTATATACTGAAAATTGTTTTTTCTAATTTCTCAAGTTTTTAAATTGAATGCTGTAATATTTTGACTAGAAATTAAACTTTATTGATATTTCAAATATTATATATATATATATATATATATATATATATATATATATATATATATATATATATATATATATATATATAAATATTATTAAATATAGACTTAAATCTTCCTGTTAATCTCTATTGAATAATATTATAAACTAATTGTAATATGAAATTCTCATTCAAAACACTCTTCCTATGTGATTTAATGCATGAAATAGTAAAATTCAATGATTCTATTATAGTTATGGTTCTTTATTTGGAATCATGAATCTAGTATCTGAGATTCAGATTAATTCATTTGAAATTATTATACATAATTTACATATTTCATATATTTCTTTGTGAATTCAGTATCTTATTCTCAAATAATCTATCATATTCTCATTCTACATTGTTCATACAACATTATTTAACATTTACATTTCATATTCAAATACAATAATGAAATAAATGATATATTGTTCTATCGATTCTTAAATTGATTAGTGACATTTGTATGTTCTTGTCTATTATGTGAAAGCTCTAACTTATATATGTAATTTTGAAAACTAACATTTTAATTATTTGTTAACAATTAATTTCACAACACAAATATTAATCTATATATATATATATATATATATATATATATATATATATATATATATATATATATATATATATATATATATATATATAATGATAATATAATATATATTAACTTCATCAACTTTTTAAATTTGAAGGATCATATCACATATTGATTTATTTATTATAACGTATTTATTAACATTTTATAAACATATTTATTTACTTTTTTCAATTATAATTGTTTGAGTCGATTGAAATTTTCTTAATATAGTAATTCAATTCAAACTATTCAAAATTCTTCATATATATTGTATTGTTATTTCGACTGATTTTAGAGATTAGTTCTAATGCATCCATTTGGTTGTACTGAACGAGCATAGAAATACACGGAATATTTTTCGAAATATAGGTATATATATATATATATATATATATATATATATATATATATATATATATATATATATATATATATTAATATATATATATATATATATATATATATTATTTATTCGAATTGTTGTTGCCTGTGAACTATTTCTAATCTCTTGATAATTATTAGCAATAACAGGCTTGTTGAATCTTTAAAAACTTGATTTTATAAAAAAGTTGACGTTTCGCCGCGACATTCGTGGCTTTATCAAAAGTTTTGAAAAAATTGGAAATTCTTTGACATTTATTGATTTGAAAAAATTTGAATAGAAAAAGACTACTATGTTTCACTAAAATTTTTCGGCTGTGGCCGTTCTTTGTTATTTATTAAGTGCTATTCAGTCCAATATTAACATTCAATTCTGTTATTATTAGATGGTAAGGGAAACCACAGAAACCTTTACGCACGTAATGTTCGAAATAGGTCAAATTATTTTGATTTTGAAGAGTCAAAGAATAGGGTACTATTTATCTTTTTTCAAAAATTTCTCATTGCGGCTGTGGCCGTCTTCAGTTATTAATTACGTGCTATTTAGTCTAATATCAGCAGACAGGTATGTTGATATTAGATGGGAAGGGAACCACAGAAACCTTCACCCACGTAATGTACAAAATAGGTTTAAAATATTTGATTGTTGTCTTTAAAAAGACATTACTTGTAATTTTTAAGATCACATGTTCTAAACTATACTTTCTTTTTAGAAAAATTGAAAATTCTAGATTATTAGATTTTGTCTAAGAAGATGAGTTGTTGTGGTTTGAGTTTGTTTGTTGAATTATTTTGTTTTGATTTATGTTGTTTCTTAGAAAAATTAAAGAATTAAATCTGCGTATATTGAACTCAAATGTTTGATATCTGTTCTATCATTTACGACTTTATTTAAATTTTTTGAATATGTAACATTTCTAAAATGTCTCTGCGTTTTTGATCTTTTTCTATTTCTAAAATTTTTGTGCTATTAAAGTTGCAAGTATTGTTTTTATGTTTTATTAGTGCTGTGTTTTGCGTTCTGGTATATTTGTGTGCTTTTAATCTTTCTTCTAAATTTTGAAAAGTTTGTCCTATATATGATTTGTAATACTTGTAATAAATCATATATAGGACAAACTTTTCAAAATTTAGAAGAAAGATTAAAAGCACACAAATCTACCAGAACACAAACCACAGCACTAATAAAACATAAAAACAATGAGAATCATACTTTCAACTTTAATAGCACAAAAATTTTAGAAATAGAAAAAGATCCAAAACGCCGAGAAATTTTAGAAATGTTACATATTCAAAAAAATTTAAATAAAGTCGTAAATGATAGAACAGATAACCAAACATTTGAGTTCAATATACGCAGATTTAATTCTTTAATTTTTCTAAGAAACGACATAAATCAAAACAAAATAATTCAACAAACAAACTCTAACCACAACAACTCATCTTCTTAGACAAAATCTAAACATCTAGAATTTTCAATTTTTCTAAAAAGAAAGTATAGTTCACATGTTCTATGTGATCTCCAAAATTACAAGTAATGTCTTTTCAAAGACAACAATCAAATATTTTAAACCTATTTTGTACATTACGTGGGTGAAGGTTTCTGTGGTTCCCTTCTCATCTAATATCAACATACCTGTCTGTTGATATTGGACTAAATAGCACGTAATTAATAACTGAAAACGGCCACAGCCGCAATGAAAAATTTTTGAAAAAAAATAAATAGTACCCTATTCTTTGACTCTTCAAAATCAAAATAATTTGACCTATTTCGAACATTACGTGGGTAAAGGTTTCTGTGGTTTCCCTTACCATCTAATAATAACAGAATTGAATGTTAATATTGAAATGAATAGCACGTAATAAATAACAAAAAACGGTCACAGCCGAAAAATTTTAGTGAAACATAGTAGTCTTTTTCTATTCAAATTTTTTCAAATCGATAAATGTCAAAGAATTTTCAATTTTTTCAAAAGTTTTGATAAAGCCACGAATGTCGTGGCGAAACGTCAACTTTTTAATAAAATCGAGTTTTTAAAGATTCAACAAGCCTGTTATTGCTAATAATTATCAAGAGATTATATATACACTGTGTCCGTAAAGTATGGAACAAATTCATTTTTAGCTAAATACACCATTTTAAGAAATAATCATGGAACACGTCGATTTTTGATTTTAATTTACCGTATTTTAAAATAATAATCTAATTTACAGGGTGAATTACTTTCGAGTACCTAATGACGTCACCGTCATTTTTTTTTAATGGAACATCCCCATTTTGTCTCCATTTTCGGATTACTCTAGCTGAGCTGATTCCAGAAATGTATCACATGTTGATTCCAATTGGTACAGGGTGGACAAAAATACAATAGTTTTGTGTGTGCTCATAAAGTAACGCTTTACATTCTTTATTAGTTAAATTAACAATATTATTAAAAATACTTATTGTCTAGTGGCAATTGGTTTGAATGTAACACCCTGTAGTTTGTTACATTTTTAGATTAATAAAAATGAGCTGTTTCCAAACATGTTTAGTACTTGTGGTCTAGCAGACAGAATATGAAAGAAATTATTTCTTATCAATTTGAAAAAAACATAGCCGTCTATTTCTTTGTGAAATGTCATTATTTGTTTAGTAATTTATTGATGTTCAGTGACAGTTTGTTAATACAATATTTTTGGTATTCGTGAATGTTTTAATTATTGCATAGATTTAATTTGAAGTAGAAATGGAGTTAAGTGTAAAACAAAAAATTGAAATACTTATGATGATTGGGTATGGAGACAGATCGCGAACTCAGATGGAAGTGTGCAATTTGTTTAATGATAAATATCCAGAAAGACCTATAACGCGTTCAACAGTCAGTAAGATTGAAAAGAAGTTTCGGGAAACTGGTACGGTTGAAAATGTACGTAAATCAGGTCGTCCCTCTGCAAATGCTGATACAGCATTAGATGTTTTACTGAGTTTTGAAGAAGATGCGCACACTTCTGTGCGGAAAGCTAGTCGATATCGATATCGGTGTTAGCAAAACAACGGTACACAAACTATTGAAGCTTGAAAAATGGCATCCTTATAAAATCAAACTTGTGCAAAAATTAAACGAAGATGATCCCGATAGAAGAATACAATTTTGCGAAGAAATGATGGATAAATGTCACCGAGACCCTCTCTTGGTACAAAACATTATATTTTCTGATGAGGCCACTTTCACGTTAAATGGCGACGTTAACCGTCAGAATTGTAGATACTGGGCAAAAGAAAACCCCCACTGGATGCGTGAGCATCATACACAATACCCGCAAAAGGTAAATGTGGGCTGGAATTGTAAGAAATCGAATCATTGGACCCTACTTTATCGAAGGTAATTTAAACTGGGCAACCTACCTTGAGTTTTTAAGGGGGTATCTCGTACCTACTTTACGTAATTTTTTTCCCAGCAGACGTAATCCTGGAGTTTTTGATGAAAGTTTATGGTTTCAACAGGATGGTGCACCTCCACATTATGCTGTAGATGTTAGAAGGTACCTAGATGAAATTTTTCCGAACAGGTGGATTGGTAGACGTGGACCTACTGAATGGCCAGCGAGGTCACCAGATTTCAATCCGTTGGATTATTTTATGTGGAACCATCTGAAGAATGTTGTTTATAAAACGAAACCAGCAAATATTGAAGAATTAAAAGAGAGAATTCGAACAGAAATAAACAATATTACTCAAGAAAGCATACACAAGGTTCAACAAGAATTTGTACACCGTTTGGGTTACTGTCAAATACAGCAAGGGTTGCAGTTCGAACATTTATAAAGTCATGTATTCCATCATTTTCTGTCCGCTAGACAATAAGTATTTTTGATAATATTGTTAATTTAACTAATAAAGAATGTTACGCGTCACTTTATGAGCACACACAAAACTATTGTATTTTTGTCCACCCTGTACCAATTGGAATCAACATGTGATACATTTTTGGAATCAGCTCAGCTAGAGTAATCCGAAAATGGAGACAAAATGGGGATGTTCCATTTGAAAAAAATGACGGTGACGTCATTACTCGAAAGTAATTCACCCTGTATATTAGATTATTATTTTAAAATACGGTAAATTGAAATCAAAAATCGACGTGTTTCATGATTATTTCTTAAAATGGTCTGTTTAGCTAAAAATGAATTTGTTCCATACTTTACGGACACAGTGTATATATATATATATATATATATATATATATATGATTCATAAATTCTGAAATTTTCTGAACGCTTTCGAATCGACTTTACTTTGTTCAAAGAAATTTAATATTATATTTGTATACCACTCAATATATAGTTATGTAGTTTAGACCTCCTAGACCACGATTTTCGAAAATTGTGTGATTTATATATATATATATATATATATATATATATATATATATATATATATATATATATACAGTGCTTTCATGATGAAAGGAACAAATTCATTAAAAAATTAGGTTTCTATTTCATGTTAAAATCCTCGGACAGGTCGATTAGTATTTTTATTTGGGCAATTTTCGCAATAAAAATTTTGTATAAAGGGTGTCTCATTCAAGAGCTATGGCTTTGTCATTAGTTTTTTTAAAGGTAATACCCTGTATATTATTTCACTTTACAATTCTACGATAAATTCTTATCACTTTTTGTGAACATACCATATGCCTCAACTTGATGGATTCCCAGATTATAACGGAGATAGTGCAGCACCTGGAGATTTAAAATGTGGATTAAAAGTACAAAAAAAAATTTAGGTAAACATTGTCATTAAATCTGAAGAATGAAATTTCACATGTACCATCTGAATTCATTCACTGGTCCGCAGTTTTCACGTTTTTAACGCTCCAGGCACTACACTACTTCATTGTTTAAGAAAATGCAATTACTTGAGAGAGAACGTATTGAAGTACTTATGTTGGTTGGTTGTGGAGAGATGGTGCGTTCACAAGAAGAAGTCTGCAATCTATTCAATGAAAAATCATCCTGATCGTCCGCCAATTACTAGATCGACAGACAGCAAAATAGAATCAAAATTCAGGAGATACAGACACATTAGAGATTTACCTAAAAGAAGACCACCGAGAGTATCTGAAGAAACAGTGCTGAACGTTCTACTAGAAACCCAAGATAACCCTCATACATCCATTACTACAATTTCCAATAATTTCAATTTATCAGTAGGGTCCGTGCATAAAATACTTAAGGTAAATAAGTATCATCCCTATAAAATTAAGCTGGTACATGAATTATTAGCAGACGATTTTGACCGCACAGAGTACAGTTTTGTGAGCAGATTCTTGAAATTCATAATCAACATCTAAATTTCATTACAAACATAATTTTTTCTGATGAAGCCACCTTTACTTTAAATGGCCACGTCAACAGACAAAACTGTAGGTATTGGGCGACCGAGAATCCTCATTGGATGCAAGAATGCCACACACAGCGGCCTCAAAACATTAATACATGGGCAGCGATTGTTCGAAATCGTATAGTTGGTCCCTATTTTTTTGAAGGAACACTAAACGGAGAGGACTACTTGAACTTTCTCCAGTTCGAACTCATTCCGGCTTTAGCTGTTTTGTTTCCTAACCCACAAGATCCTGACATACCTAATAACGAGATATGGTTTCAACAAGATGGGGCACCTCCTCACTATTCAATCGCTGTTCGACAATTTCTTGATGCAACTTTTCCCAACAGATGGATAGGACGGAGAGGTCCGATTGAGTGGCAGCCAAGATCACCGGACATAACCCCATTGGATTTTTTCTTATGGGGTTATTTGAAGTCTAAAGTTTATTTGAATAGACCAAATAATAATGATGATCTAAAAGAGAGAATCAGGCAGGAAATAAGACTTATCAGTCCAGAAGTAATTGAAAATGTGCAACGGGAAACATTGAATCGACTTCAAAAATGTCTCGAAGTAAACGGACAACAGATTGAACATATGTAAAAATTAAATTAGTAATTACATTTGTGTGTTTTCATATCGTACCTCTCATTACCCACTATCTCCGTTTCTGGCAATCCATCGAGTTGAGGCATATGGTATGTTCACAAAAAGTGATAAGAATTTATCGTAGAATTGTAAAGTGAAATAATATACAGGGTATTACCTGTAAAAATACTAATGCCAAAGCCATAGCTCTTGAATGAGACACCCTGTATACAAAATTTTTATAGCGAAAAATGTACAAATAAAAATACTAATCGACCTGTCAGAGGATTGTAACATGAAATAGAAACCTAATTTTTTATTTAATTTGTTCCTTTTATCTTGAAAGCACTGTATATATATATATATATATATATATATATATATATATATATATATATATATATATATATGTATATATGTATTTTTTTTCCCGTACATATTGGTATCTCCAGCGGCTCCCATCAGATCAAATGAGCTGAAAGTTGGTATCTGGGATTGTTCTCGTTGCAGAATGAAACTAATCAAAATTTGGTTATATTTTTTCAACCGCCTTGTTTACGCCATGTTTTTTCGTGATTTTCGAAAAATTGCCGATCTTGCATTTCGTGGTGATTATTCCGTTCGAATTGCATATCGATCTGCCGTCAGTAAGATAAGCACTTCGCAAATTTTTTTCTCCAATAGAGGTTTGAAATTTTGTACGTGGATTATGTTGATGTTGAGAAACGTTTCTTCGTTGGATTCAACTTTTTTTTTTCAACCACGATGCACTTCGCCAATTTTTTTTTAAAAAATTATTTTTTCTTTCAAATTTTTTCTATTTAAGCGTGATGTTTCAGAATGTAATTCTTCTCGTTAGAATTGCATATCGACGCGATTCATTTCGCGCGAAAAATACGACCTCAGTGATGGAGCTTTGCTGCTCACGCCTTCTTTATTTACCTGACTTCTTGTAATTTAATGTAGATTCTCTGAACCTTAATTGAAAAAAAAATTCTGAATGAATATGGTTCTTATTTTTTCGGTCTGTACATTCTTCTGGGGCGAATAAATGAATGTTTGGCATCAAGAACAAATACTAAAGATTCGTTAAAAAATAAAAGAAATTATTAATAGCTGAAAGAAAAATAAAACAATTAAATTCGATTCAAATATATATTTTCTATATCTTATGATAAAAAAAACGAGAGGTGTCGTAGGCACCCGGTTGGAACGAAGTTTCTTTCGCTATCTCTAATTTACCTATTAGGTAGCAGGTACGAAGAAACAAACTACCAAAGTTTGAGAATTATCTGGTTATTTTGATGCACGAGACTAATTCCGGGGTATATTTCCCGAATAGGAACATGGTTTTAAAATGGTAATTACTATAGATACCTATGATACAATTATCGCAGATCTCTTTCGCTTTCTACAATGCAATTATTGTAAGTAATTGCATAAGTGCATCAAAATTACCGATAATTTTGCATGACAGCGTGTTGTCAAAAAACTGCATGAGTTCATTTTCATTTTTGACACAGGGTTATTTTAATGCACGAGTATAATTTTGGGGGATATTTCCCGAATAGGAATATGCTTTTAAAATAAGAATTACAATAGATGCGTACGATGCAATTATCGCAGGGCACTCTCGCTTTCTACAATGCAATTATCGCAGTAATTTTCTATAATTACATTCTATTTACATATAGTTTCTGACAGGAGGGAAATATTCGTGAGTAATTGTACAAGTGCATCAAAATTAACGATAATTTTGAATGACAAAGTGTTCAAAAAACTGCCTTCGGTCCTTTTCATTTTTGGAGAAAGAGACACCGAAGGTTGAGGGCTCTTTCTCCAAAATATGAAAATGACCGAAGTCAGTTTTTCAAAGACAACAAGCTGGAATGCGAAATTATTCGGATATTTTGATGTACGAGTGTAATTTGAGGAAATATTTTCCGAATAAACTTTTAACTTGTTAAACTGACGTTAGTAATTCATAAATTCTCAGCTTGTCATCAATAACCGTAATATGAACTATGCTACTGTGCAATTATCGGTCTACAATGCAATTATCGCTGTAATTTTGCGATAATTGCATTCCATTTACAAGAGATTTTTCACAGGAGGGAAATATTCGATATAACATATTTTCGGATAACAATATAACTCGAAAAAAAATAATGGGAGCAAGGAATGTCTAAACTATCACAACTATCCGTAATATGAAATAAATGACCTTCTATTAAGCATGAATACGATGAATTTTAGTGATTCTGAAGATAAATTTATTCAATATAGGTATATATACAGGGTGATTCATTAATATGTGTAAATATTTCAACGAGAAAATTTTGAGCTCAAAATATGAAGATCTAACCCAATTTGCTTGTACAAAATATCTCTCCTTACTGATTTACAGGGTGTTTTATTTAGTGATGAACAAACTAAATTTGAATTTACTACGTTTATTATCACAAAATATTTTGAAAAATATAACACTGCGATTGCAATTTCGGTCACTAGACCATCATCGGGCAGATTGAGTTAAGAGAGTTCTTAACTCAATCTGCCCGATGATGGTCTAGTGACCGAAATTGCAATCGCAGTGTTATATTTTTCAAAATATTTTGTGATAATAAACTTAGTAAATTCAAATTTAGTTTGTTCATCATGTTAAATTATCACGTAGTAACGACGGATTCCATCAACTATTATTTTATTTAGATTATTAAAAATGAATTTTGTTCATTACTTCAATGCTGCCTGATATTTCTTTATTATATTTGGCAGTAAGTGAAAGTAGTTTGGGACACATCAAATAATAGTGAAGTGGACTTTCTCGCTATCACCAGTGGCGTACAGCAGGGGCACGTTTCCTAAATTTCACAGCAGAATTGTCATGTTAGTATAATTTTTAGATTCCCCAATATTTTCTCTGTAAATAAGCCACTCTTTTTTCGTAACGCTAGAGCCACTATTTTGCGAGATATTCAACGTTGAAAATATGGCTGCACAATTCTTCTGATTTTCATGTACGAGTCATGTCGGTATTTTTTGTCATACGATTGCATGTATTACGTAAAATAAACATTATATCATAAAGAAATATCAAGCAGCATTAAAGTAATGAACAAAATTCATTTTCAATCATCTAAATAAATCACCCTGCAAATCAGTAAGGAGAAATATTTTGTATAAGCAAATTGGGTTAGATCTTCATATTTTAAGCTCAAAATTTTTCCGTTAAAATATTTACATATATTAATGACTCACCCTATATATATATATATATATATATATATATATATATATATATATATATATATATATATATATATATATATATATATATATATATATATATATCTATGTACATTTATTATTATTATTTATAACTTCAGAAAGGAACAAAAAACTAACTTTTCACAGGTTTAAATAAAATCTAATGTGTAAACGCGTTTCGTTAACATTGACTTCATCTCGTACGAGATGAAGTCAATTTTATATATATATATATATATATATATATATATATATATATATATATATATATATATATATATATATATATATAGGATATATATATATATATATATATATATATATATATATATATATATATATATATATAAATATCTTTAACAATATAACAATAAAAATATTTTAACTGACCTATATTTAATTCTATCTTATACTCTCTTTCATAAATCTGGCGACAGAGGAAAGCATAATTTCTTTCTGGAATAAGCTTAATAATTTCTCAAAAAAAGTCGAACATTTTATATAGGTATAATAAAAATATTAATTGGATAACTTTATTATGGATAAATAAAATATGAAAGATTACAAGAAGTATAATGTATCAATTAGTTTATATATTACCCAAACCCTTGGTTAAGCTTACAATTCATGAAATCTCATTGAAAAAATCGAAGCGCCCCTGTTATTGAGTATTAGAGTAGCAAAAAATACAATTAATTGTTTATAATTCATATCTTCTTTCCAATCCTAGTGTAAAACCATCAACAGAAGTTAAACCTATGGTTTTTTTGCTGATTTGAAGCGGTATCTGTGTTTTAGCTACTGGTATAATCTTAAAATTGCTCAGCAAGTAGAAAAACATTGCTTTCATTTCTAGAAGAGCGAATCGCGATCCGATGCAATTCCTTGGGCCTACTCCAAAAGGTAAGTAAGTATAAGGTTGAATATTTTTTCTGTTTTCTAATGAAAAGCGTTCAGGATCGAATTTTTCGGGATTTTCATAGTACTTAGGATCATGATGAATAGACCATATGGGTATCATTATAGTATCGTTCTTTTCTAGTTGTACAGGCTCTTCTCCTGGAAGTTGCGCTTCAATTGTGTAGGGCTTTGTGACAACTCTGTCAGTGGCTATGTTGAGCGGCCATTTTCGTAATGTTTCTGGAAAGATGAAACGAACTTTATATATATATATATATATATATATATATATATATATATATATATATATATATATATATATATATATATATATATATATATATATATATATATATATTATATATATATATATATATATATATATATATATATATATATATATATATATATATAGATATATATATATACAGTGCTTTCATGATGAAAGGAACAAATTCATTAAAAAATTAGGTTTCTATTTCATGTTAAAATCCTCGGACAGGTCGATTAGTATTTTTATTTGGGCATTTTTCGCAATAAAAATTTTGTATACAGGGTGTCTCATTCAAGAGCTATGGCTTTGTCATTAGTTTTTTTAAAGGTAATACCCTGTATATTATTTCACTTTACAATTCTACGATAAATTCTTATCACTTTTTGTGAACATACCATATGCCTCAACTTGATGGATTCCCAGATTATAACGGAGATAGTGGAGCACCTGGAGATTTAAAATGTGGATTAAAAGTACAAAAAAAAATTTAGGTAAACATTGTCATTAAATCTGAAGAATGAAATTTCACATGTACCATCTGAATTCCTTCACTGGTGCTGTATAGTCCGCAGTTTTCACGTTTTTAACGCTCCAGGCACTACACTACTTCATTGTTTAAGAAAATGCAATTACTTGAGAGAGAACGTATTGAAGTACTTATGATGATTGGTTTTGGAGATAGGGTGCGTTCACAAGAAGAAGTCTGCAATCTATTCAATGAAAATCATCCTGATCGTCCGCCAATTACTAGATCGACAGTCAGCAAAATTGAATCAAAATTCAGGAGATACGGCCACGTTAGAGATTTACCTAAAGGAAGACCACCGAGAGTATCTGAAGAAACAGTGCTGAACGTTCTACTAGAAACCCAAGATAACCCTCATACATCCATTACTACGATTTCCAATAATTTCAATTTATCAGTAGGGTCCGTGCATAAAATACTTAAGGTAAATAAGTATCATCCCTATAAAATTAAGCTGGTACATGAATTATTAGAAGACGATTTTGACCGCAGAGTACAGTTTTGTGAGCAGATTCTTGAAATTCATAATCAACATCTAAATTTCATTACAAACATAATTTTTTCTGATGAAGCCACCTTTACTTTAAATGGCCACGTCAACAGACAAAACTGTAGGTATTGGGCGACCGAGAATCCTCATTGGATGCAAGAATGCCACACACAGCGGCCTCAAGAAATTAATACATGGGCAGCGATTGTTCGGAATCGTATTCTGTATTTCTGTATTTTTGGGAGTGCAGTCGAGACCACAGCACTTAGGCCCCATTGGGCCCTTTGTGCATCCTCCCCGGGAACATCACCAGCCTAGGCTCCCAACCATCCCAGTCGTTTGAAAAAGAGGGTGATTGCACCTAGGGGGATTTCCCTCAAGGTGGCTAAAGTTGGCCACCGTTCACCCAGAATGGATTCTCGGAGTGACAGGACAGCGGAGCATTCACAGAGGACATGCTGTACTGTCTCGTCTTCCTGTTCACAGCCTCTGCAGAGAGGTGTGTCGCTTCGCTTCGGAATCGTATAGTTGGTCCCTATTTTTTTGAAGGAACACTAAACGGAGAGGACTACTTGAACTTTCTCCAGTTCGAACTCATTCCGGCTTTAGCTGTTTTGTTTCCTAACCCACAAGATCCTGACATACCTAATAACGAGATATGGTTTCAACAAGATGGGGCACCTCCTCACTATTCAATCGCTGTTCGACAATTTCTTGATGCAACTTTTCCCAACAGATGGATAGGACGGAGAGGTCCGATTGAGTGGCCGCCAAGATCACCGGACATAACCCCATTGGATTTTTTCTTATGGGGTTATTTGAAGTCTAAAGTTTATTTGAATAGACCAAATAATATTGATGATCTAAAAGAGAGAATCAGGCAGGAAATAAGACTTATCAGTCCAGAAGTACTTGAAAATGTGCAACGGGAAACTTTGAATCGACTTCAAAAATGTCTCGAAGTAAACGGACAACAGATTGAACATATGTAAAAATTAAATTAGTAATTACATTTGTGTGTTTTCATATCGTACCTCTCATTACCCACTATCTCCGTTTCTGGCAATCCATCGAGTTGAGGCATATGGTATGTTCACAAAAAGTGATAAGAATTTATCGTAGAATTGTAAAATGAAATAATATACAGGGTATTACCTTTAAAAAAACTAATGACAAAGCCATAGCTCTTGAATGAGACACCCTGTATACAAAATTTTTATTGCGAAAAATGCCCAAATAAAAATACTAATCGACCTGTCCGAGGATTTTAACATGAAATAGAAACCTAATTTTTTAATGAATTTGTTCCTTTCATCATGAAAGCACTGTATATATATATATATATATATATATATATATATATATATATATATATATATATATATATATATATATATATATATATATATATATATATATATATTTTTATATATATATATATACATATATATATATATATATATATATATATATATATATATATATATATATATATATATATATATATATATATATATATATATATATATATATATATATATATATATATATATATAATATATATATATATATATATATATATATATATATATATATATATATATATATATATATATATATATATATATATATATATATATATATATATAAATATAAATATATATATATATATACATATATATATATATATATATATATATTGTGTGTGTGTGTGTGTGTGTGTGTGTCATGTATTTAAAAGGTTTCTGCGGTTATGTGAAAATCTTTGTTCTCGAGATGAACAGTATTCAAAAGCTTTTGAATCTCATCTTTTTCGGGGCATTTTTCAAACCCATCTTGAGAAGCTAGAGAACGTGAGTGATATTTCGGGCTCGTGATTTCTAACTGCATACGCTACGAAATTAATGTGAATTAGGAAAAGTCAGTATCATCATAGTATCGTTCTTTTCTAGTTGTACAGGCCCTTCTCTTGGAAGTAGGGCTTTGTGACAACTCTGTCTTTGGCTATGTTAAGCGGCTATTTTCGTAATGTTTATGGAAAGATATATATATATATATATATATATATATATATATATATATATATATATATATATATATATATATATATATATATATATATATATATATATATATATAAATATATATTATTATCGCTGGGTATTCGGCAAGGAGTTATGATCTAAACAACCAAATTTGTATCAGTCGACGTTTCGACTCTTTATTGAGTCTTCCTCAGGACATCTACAATTTATAAAGAATGACAAAGAATGTTACACCGAAACAGTTCGTCTTATATATATAAAAAACAACAAAATTACATGCATAAAACAGTTTCTTTGAACTCTAGTTCCTGCAATTTACAAGGAATATACAACAAAAATTCATTTAAAATCGAAAACATGTTAAAATAACGTGAATAAAGCTAAAATACAGAAATAAAGGGGCTCGAAATATCAACTAAATGGTATAAAAATCTGACTGAAACTCAAAAACAAATGCCACAATTTAATCAAATACTTACAAACAGATAGGTTGTAAGGCCCATAACATGACACAACTCTACAACAGCTCATTGTTTTTGGAGTAAAAATTTTCTATTAATTTAATAATTTCTAAGCGATGAGCCAAACATAACCTCACGAAAAACAATAACAAACCCAGATGACTGTCAAGCGACATTGTATTATCAGTAACCCGCGCATGTGGACAATTTCATAGAAAGGAATATAACGATACTATGAAGAAGGTATAGCTAATTCATGAACATGAGAAAATATGATATTAAATATTAAATAGCATTCAGGGAGGATTTATCTAAACTTAAAACATATTTATATATTCCACTAAGATTACCAATATCGTCTCTAAAATTAATCCTTTCACGTAAATCACATATGAAACACATCTCCATGAAAACTCTCTTCTTGTAATTCTAAAATCTTAGTGGAATATATAAATATGTTTTAAGTTTAGATAAATCCTCCCTGAATGCTATTTAATATTTAGTATCATATTTTCTCATGTTCATAAATTAGCTATACCTTCTTCATAGTATCGTTATATTCCTTTCTATGAAATTGTCCACATGCGCGGGTTACTGATAATACAATGTCGCTTGACAGTCATCTGGGTTTGTTATTGTTTTTCGTGAGGTTCTGTTTGGCTCATCGCTTAGAAATTATTAAATTAATAGAAAATTTTTTCTCCAAAAACAATGAGCTGTTGTAGAGTTGTGTCATGTTATGGGCCTTACAACCTATCTGTTTGTAAGTATTTGATTAAATTGTGGCATTTGTTTTTGAGTTTCAGTCAGATTTTTATACCATTTAGTTGATATTTCGAGCCCCTTTATTTCTGTATTTTAGCTTTATTCACGTTATTTTAACATGTTTTCGATTTTTAAATGAATTTTTGTTGTATATTCCTTGTTAAATTGCAGGAACTAGAGTTCAAAGAAACTGTTTTATGCATGTAATTTTGTTGTTTTTATATATATGAAAACGAACTGTTTCGGTGTAACATTCTTTGTCATTCTTTTTTAAATTGTAGATGT
>JARQZK010002167.1:1802500-1805000 GCA_030704885.1 Cynegetis impunctata | reverse complement strand
TCAAAAATTGTTTGAAATTCAATTGTGTCACCTCTTCTGTTCATTAGGTTTGTAGCACACAATGCCGATATCCGAAGGTATTGAAAAAATAGTAATTCTAAGACATTAATATTCAATAAATATTGTTGTTTATAAACAACATATGTTTGTAGTATGCTGATGTCAATTTGCAATGTCAAGTTTGACATTATCATTTTGGTCAAGAGGAGTACATTCATATAAACCAACAGTTACTCCAAATAATACATTTCAACGTTATACAGAAAGAAATCAATGCTTATCAATAGCACAATCACAAAACGTTAATACTAGCTAGCAGAACATGTCGATCCGCTTCTCCAATACAGTAAACCATATTTATAATTTCTTGTCGCGTAAAATCCATTTTATTAACTGAACAAATACTAAAAAAGGTAACACAATTAGATTTTGAATAATTTTTGTTATTGGTATCCATGGAAACGTCAAAATAACTCGCCAGACGATTTCTCAGGTGTTTTGATATATAAATTATTACAAAATTGTGAAATATCTTTGTTATTATTAACTTTCGGTATAGAGAATAGTTATACAAATCAAAAGGTAATTTTATAGCAAATTTAATGAAGCAAAAATATACACAGCATTCCGTTAGAAATAAGAAAGTTATTAATGTTTAAAATTTGTCAACTTCACCCTAGATTTTATCAAGTAATTAATTAGAAATATGGAAATTTTGACAAGGAATAAATAAAACAATGTTTCAAGGTTACGAATATCTAAACCACATACCAATATACCTACTAACAAAGAAGTTATAGTCTATTTTTGTTGAAGAAGCAACTGTCAAAATTTTACGAAATAAATGAATAACTCGAAAACTGTTCATTTTAGGTATAAAGAGTGATAGGACAATTTTATTATAAATTACATAAGAAATTCGAACTTCAAAAGATATACAGGATATTCCATTTGAAATAACAAAGTTTATATCACTTCCGGCAAACCGGAAGTGCAATTTTCTTCAAAATAATTTTGAAAAATAGGCTTAGTCGGATCATATTTGCTCTGAAAATTTCATATCCATATCTTTTATGACAAAAAAATTATGGACGGATTGCGTAGCTCTGGGTCACCCTGTATATATATATATATATATATATATATATTTTCAAACCCATCTTGAGAAGCTAGAGGAAGTGAGTGATATTTCGAGCTCGTGATTTCTAACTTCCTACGCTACGGAATGAATGTGAATTCGGAAAAGTCAGTCAAGACTTCTGATAAGTGTTATGAAAGCAATAGGGTCTGAGAAAACTCACGAGTGAAGAACGACCTAGCCAAATATGGGATGGAAAAATTGGAAACGAAAACAACAAGGAGAAACAAAATCCTTTGCTGCGAGAGACAATCACATATTTGTGGGGTATCTTTTGAAATCACAAAAAAAAGATTTTGGTGAAACTTTTGCCATGGAGACTTCTTTATATATATATATATATATATATATATATATATATATATATATATATATATATATATATTTTATATATATATATATATATATATATATATATATATATATATATATATTATATATATATATATATATATATATATATATATATATATATATATTCATATATATATATATATATATATATATATATATATATATATTTACTCACCAGAAACGACCATATCCATGTATGTCATATCAGCAATTGTCTCATAAGAGGGTGCTCCTTCAGATGGTCTATTTTCATCGATCTCTTCGATTAATTTTTCCTGAACATCCAAATTCGCAGCCAATTCATGTGCCATAAAGCACAAAGCTCTAGAAACGATATCAAAACCACCAAAAAAGAAAATGAAAACTTGAGACGCAATGTCAGCATCACTTAAATCTTGTTTGACATTCATGTCCAAGTGTTCTTCTAATGCTGCAAAACCTGCTTCTTTTGTTTCAGCAGTTATTTTATCCCTGGATTGTTCTTTTCTAGCTTCTATGAGAAGTCCTAACATGTCCATTCTATTAATTTTACGTTCTTCCCGAATTTTAATTGTGTCTTTGACAAGATTCATGAAAAAGGAAGTTACTACTTTCCCAAAGAATTCTACTTTGAAAAACTGAAATTGTGTATTATTTCTGGTTAAATAATGATTGTTGAAAAGGATTTAACTAACCTTTGAAAGTTCTGGAAACATTAAAAAAAAGAAGAATTTAACTTTTTTTTTAAAACTTGCTAAGTCGCTAGCTTCTTTCCCCATTCTATAAAATTCGTTATCTTCATCTTCCAACGAGTCCACTTCTAGCCCAAAAGCAGTACTTGCTATAACATCGTTAGTGAATCTATTAAATGCATTTTTGAATTCTACTTCCACTATTTTTTCATTCTTCTGAATAAAGTGCTGGACGAAAAGAATTGCATTGTTATTCATTAGTTCGAACATATACCTCATCTTACTACTTGTGAAAGATGGGCTAAGAGTGGAGCGCATATTTTTCCACGCTTGTCCT
>JARQZK010002167.1:1770000-1797500 GCA_030704885.1 Cynegetis impunctata | reverse complement strand
AAAATATTGAATGCTAAAAGTAAGGGTATCAAACTTAATTTTCTAGAATCATTACAGATGAATGAATACAAACATTTTTGTCTCCTACTGAATAGTAGATGCCCCCTTCTGAATCTTTTCAGAATTAGCGAACTACTTGACTAGCAGTTTAGAATGGGGTTTTTCTATTTTACTAATTATTTGCAACCATCCTTCTATTGACTCTTTCTATACAATTTGTCATCTATTTATTTCATGTATTCGATATAACGGAGAAATATAATTATTTAGTTTGCATTCAGCATCTGAAGAAGGTGAAGTTTCTCCGAAACGTGCGTCATGCGTATTTTATTCTGAAAATGTCTAAATTGTTTTTATAAACCATTGTTTTAATATATTTATATATATATATATATATATATATATATATATATATATATATATATATATATATATATATATATATATATATATATATACAGGGTGATTCACGGTGGATGGCCCATCAGACGTTTCTGGTGAACCATACGACGGATCACTTTGAAAATTTAACGGAGGGCATAGTCGGACATTTTCTACCCAACTAAAATATTTTTGGTAATGCGGTGGTGCCACTTCTATTAGAAAGTAGTAGCAACTTTGATTTTTCAAATAGAACACCCTGTATATAATATCATTTTTAGAATCTCCGACAATTTGCCAATAAATTTTCATGACTTTTCTTTATACCTATCTATTACCGTTTTCCAAATAAAAATTATTTAAATTTTTTTTCTTCGGAAATCAAAACCTATTAAAACGCTGATATCTTTGAATTGAGAAATACTATGATATCGAAATTTGAGTTTGAGTTTGGTGATAATTGGAGGCTTCCTACAGTTCAGTCTAATTAGCGTTACTTCAATACAGGGTGGTAAAAAAATTCAGTTATTTTGATTGCATGAAAAAGTGACTGAAAGTTGATTATTTCAAATGGAATGCTCTGTATTTTATTGAAAATTCGAAAAGCAGCTGAAATTTGCTTTTTACCTATGTATATCATACCTATACCTAACTGGTCAGGCATTTATTTGTGAAAATGTTCCTTGTACATGGTGTTTCCATTCGGTATTTGGTAAGCATGCCATGATCACTATTTGACAGTATCGTTGTGACAACCTACTAATAATATCGATATTCTTGACATCTTATTTGTAAGTTGCAAATAAATTCAAAAACGATGGAACAAAACTATTCAAACGAAGTTCTTAAGAATTTGTTTATCATTTTTGGTGAACGTTCGAGAGACGAATTGTTACAAAGTATTACCCAAACATTAGAAGCTTTTGGATCCGAAAGAAATCAGATCTTCCACGTCGAAATCAGTCAACGCTCGCATTTTGAAGTGCTTGAAAGTGAACGGCCAGCGATTCGAACATATTGTGAAACATTCAACATAATTGTTTTCCTTTTTTAAAATCATTTATATCAATATTGCCACTATCAAGTCTCTTGGTGCTTGTTTAAAGTTTATACATACGTATTGAAATTTCTTAAGGTTAATTGGCGGTAGATTCGGATACATTTTATTGATTTTTTACATGTTCTGCTGATAATTTCATCGAACTGTCCAAAAATAATAAACAAATTCATAAGAACTTCGTTTGAACAGTTTTGTTGCATTGCTTTCGAAGGTATTTGCAACTTCTGAACTGAAGATAATCTCGATATTATTAGTAGATTGTCACAACGTTACTGTCAAATAGTGACCATGGCATGCTTACCAAATACCGAATGGAAACACCATGTACAAGGAACATTTTCACAAATAAATGCTAATAAGTCCAAAACCTTACAAGTTCGGTATAGGTATAATATACATAGATGAAAAGCAAATTCCAGCAGCTTTCCGAATTTTCAATAATATACAGAGCACTCCAATTGAAAAAATCAACTTTGAGTCACTTTTTCAAGCAAACAAAACAACAGAATTTTTTTACCACCCTGTATTGTAACGCAGATTAGACTGAAGTGTAGGAAGCCTCGAAATATCACCAAACTCAAATCTAAATTTTGATATCATAGTATTTCTCAACTCAAAGATATCAGCGTTTTAATAGGTTTTGATTTCCGAAGAAAAAAAATTTAAATAATTTTTATTTGGAAAACGGTAATAGATAGGTATAGAAAAATATCATGAAAATTTATTGGGAAATTGTTGGAGATTCTAAAAATGATATTAAATACACGGTGTTCTATTTGAAAAATCAAAGTTGCTACTACTTTCTAATAGAAGTGGCAATACCGCATTACCAAAAATATTTTAGTTGGGTAGAGAATGTCCGACTATGCCTTCCGTTAAATTTTCAAAGTGATCCGTCGTATGGTTCACCAGAAACGTCTGATGGGCCATCCACCGTGAATCACGTAAATTTATATATATATATATATATATATATATATATATATATATATATATATATATATATATATATATATATATATATATATATATATATATATTTATATATATATATATATATATATATATATATATATATATATATATATATATACATATATTTATATATATATATATATATATATATATATATATATATATATATATATATATATATATATATATATAGTGTAGTTCACAGCTTTATTATTTTCAGGAAAATTATGACGATTATTTTGAAATATATTTGAGAACTATCTTCCCTTCAGTGAAAATTTTGTCACTAAGAGTACGGGCACTATCTCAATATATAAATATATTAAGAAAAATGATAGGAAAAATCATCAAATAGGCTACATGTCCAAAAACTGATTCCGTTTCAATCAATAAGTAGCTGCACATATCTCACATAGGTATGAGGCGTTTTTAAAATATCAAGTATTTCGAAGCAGAAATAATAGGGTAAGAATTGGCAGAGAGCACACCTACTTTGACAATGACGAAATTTTACTTATAATTATGAATCATAAATGATCATCATAAATTAAATCCTATTTAAAATAACATATTCTCAATTTTTGATAGTAAGTATCAACCCAATTCTGCATTTTGGAATAAAACATGATACATCCTGAAAATCCAAATTAATCATCGGTGAACTTCTTTGATAGTGGCATTGCTATATTGTATAAGACCTTGTGAAAGGTGAGTATATTTATTCTACATCCTAATAAATTTCGGTACTAAATACAGTGGTATTCGAGTCATTGTTGTTCACTTCAATACCTAACATAAGTTAATCGTTCTTACCTTACATCTTGCACAGAATCATACAATTTTTGAGTATTTTCAATCACTGATTCTCTACCTAGCAATATTTGAATGCTATCCGCAAAAGCAGAAACACGCCCTGATTTAATATTCCTCTTAGACCAGTAGTTGTACGGCTTCTTTATCCAAAAATATAATAGCGTAATAACTCCCACAACAAGTAAAATACCAATCATCTAAATAGAAAACAAAAATAGTTAAATTACTAATATTTTTATTTCTTCTCAAAATAATGAACCGGTGCATTTTTATCAGAATAAAGAAACTCGAAATTAGTCAAACCAAATAAATAATATTCTGTAACGAAAAGAAAAGTGAGGTTAGTCGAAAACAGAATAAATGTACTTAAAATTTGATTATTACTATGAAATTCTATTATAACGTGCAGTTATCAACATTATATAGAGGTACCTTTTATATTTTTCGAATAACTTTTCGGGAACAATGCTTCTATTGATCGAATAAGAGACAACAGATGACAAAATTAAGCACAAACATTGTTTTGAACGCTTCACCTTGGTATTAATTGATTCAGCTTCAACTCGTAAACACAAATGGTCATCTGTAATAGAGGAAAACAGAATACTCCTATTTATCATTGAACGCAGCACTGCGTAATATATAAAATATCCAGTGGTGGGTGATACACGAAGTCAGAAAATAACATTGAATATAAAGTTTTCAAACAACTGTGATGCCATTCTCCTCGGAGCGATGCATAACGACAAAATTGAAGTGTTTACGAGCTTAAAATTTAATAGGGAGCTAAATAGTAGATTCGAATGAATATCTTCGATGGTTTGTTGAAATGGTTCTAGTTATGAGTTGGAGATTTGGATTAGATCAATAACTGTAGATGAAACCTTGATACGGTGAACTGGTTCCGAAAGAGCCGAAAGTATACTATCGGCTGGTTAACTGGCATTTGAAAAAGAGAATTTCATACACCATCACAACAACCCATCTCACGGATAGTTGAGTTAGCATTATATACAATTTACAATCGATTTTTATATTTTGAATGGGTGAGAACTTCTCTGGTAGAGTGTATACAATTACGAGATTTTGTTGAGAAATCAAACTATATTTGATGAATCAATACCCATTTTTGTGTTACGCTGAATACTTCCCAGGCAATCCTCAGACACATGTTACATATTTACCACAATTATTGTCATTACTGTGAAGTTTGAACTGAAAATTTAATATCATTTAAATTTAAAAGTTATCTTGTCCTACATCTCGTAGTCCACTTTGCACAATTTTTCTCTGATGATTACAAGATATGCACTATGTTAAACATTATGGCTATTCAGCTACCAGAAAAGTTATCAGGTTCTGTTCATGAGCGTATATCTTCTGACACTGCAGCTGTTTCTGACATCTTGGCAGCTATTTCGCATAACACTGTGCCAGAGAGACCTCTTAAAATTATACGTTTGGGAAGATCTTCTACAAAACCTAGGCTCACTAAAGTTGTTTTCACTGATAGTATAATTGTTAAAAATGTACTCAGGAATAAAAGTCGCTTGCTGGATTCTTCACTTAAAAATATCAAAATTAGGGATGATAAAACCCCTCGTCAGATGAGATATCTGGATGATTTAAGGAATGTGTTGAATGAGCGTACTCGGGGTGGTGAACGTGATCTAACAATTAAATATGTAAGGGGAATGCCTAGAATCGTACAGAGTGAATCAAAAAACTAATGTCAGCAACAATCGAATGGACAGTAATCTATACAAACATTGCGTCTCTACCGGCTAAATTTACGGATTTTGTCACTTTGGTTGATTTTGAAAAACCTTCTATAGTATTTATTACAGAAACCTGGCTTAATAAAAATATTGTTGATTCTATGATTTCGCTCCGTGGGTACTCTCTATATCGCACCGACAGGCAAAGTAGGAAAGGTGGAGGCGTCTGCGTATATCTTCATGATCTCATTACCGAAAATTATACTGTCTCTATTATACCTTTAAATTGTCCAGCTAGCATTGAAATTCTTTGTTTGAAATTGAAACACACTGTTATTTCTCTTACAATCTGTGTCGTTTATAGACCAGCTGATATATCTATTCAGGATAATCTTTCATTATTCAATATCCTCACACAGCTATCTTCTGACTATGCTGATTTGATTGTCACTGGGGATTTTAACATGCCCGACATAGCGTGGCAAAATTTTCGTTCCAATGGTGTTTCCAGTGCATCTCAATCTCTCATTGATCTTTTGGAGGGTACTCACCTTCAGCAGCTGATTGACCAACCCACTCGATTTAGACAAGGTAATAATCCTTCGACTCTTGACCTTATAGCCGTTTCTAGCCAGGATCTTGTAGGGAATATAGAATATCATCCTCCGATAGGAAAATCAGATCATTCTGTTATTAAGTTTAGTATACAAGCTGTTGTTCCTCCGAATAATCGAAAGATCAGTCAGTATAAGGCATTTACAAACTTTCAGGGATTGAATCAGGATCTTCAAGGTGTGAACTGGGATGTGCTCTCTCTACAAAACAGCGTTCAAGTAAACTGGGACTTGTTTTTCAACATTTTGAATAAACTAACAGAAAAAAATACTACCACTAAAATAAGTATCACTTTCCCTCTAAAGCCATGGATAAACAGTGACCTTCAAAGATTAGTAAGAAGGAAAAAGGCACTATGGCAGAGGTATAGACGCTCTAACTCTCCTGAGGACTTTGCTGTTCACCGAGCTTTTTCTAAACAGCTAACTAAAAACATATATCTGGCAAAAAAAACCTATGAAAAAGATATTGCAGGTAGCAAAAATTCTAAATCTTTATATAAGTATATTCGCACCAACATGACAGACAAGGTTGGCACGCCACAAATTCGCACGGCGAACGGCGATATTACCATCAATAATAAGGTTATTGCATCGGCCTTCGCAAATACATTTTCTGGTGCATTTACTCTGGAGCCCGATACTCCTTTACCCGACATCGTACATCAGCCCATGTTAAATCAGCATCTTAATCAAATACACTTTACCGAACAGTTGATAAGTGAGAAACTACAAAACCTTAATGTTAATAAATCTCCTGGGCTTGATAACATCTCCCCAAGGTTACTGAAGTATTGTGCAGGAGTTCTTAGTAAACCTCTCTGTTTTATTATGCTGCAATCATTCGATTCGGCTACTTTGCCTGCGGTTTGGAAAATTGCATCAGTTAAGCCTATTTTCAAAAAAGGCGATAGGTTCGACACTAAAAACTATAGACCTATAAGTCTCACTCCAATTATTGCAAAAGTGATGGAGTCAATAATAGTAGACGGAATGTGGAATTTTTTAACTGACCATAAAGTTATCACGTGGCAACAACATGGCTTTTCTCCAAAAAAATCTGTCATAACAAATCTGTTGTGCTGCCTATCGGATTGGACGGATATGCTGGATGCGGGAAAGGCGGTTGACGTCGTGTATTTGGACTTTAAAAGTGCGTTCGATAAAGTGCCAAAACATCGCTTAATAAAGAAGTTGAATCATCTCGGTATCCGTGGTCAATTGTTGGACTGGATATTTTCCTTCCTGACTGATCGTGCTTTCACAGTTAAAAGTGGTGATGTTTATAGCGGTATGAATCCAGTATTAAGCGGTGTGCCACAGGGCTCGGTCCTTGGTCCCCTCCTGCTCGTTATTTTTATATCAGACCTTCCTCTCATGGTAAACTCGGTTTGCTCACTCTACGCGGACGATTCCAAAATTTACAATGATCCAAACGAAAATTATGTGGTGTTGCAGGAGGATTTAGACAGGATATTTCAGTGGGCGGAGGACTGGTTACTACCTTTGAACCTTCTGAAGTGTGTAGTTCTTCATCTTGGGAAAAACAACCCCCGTCATACATATTATATAAACAATGTTGCCTTGTCACATACGGACAGATATAATGACCTTGGTGTGATAATTACTTCGGATTTATCATGGAGTGAACATCTCACTACTCAAGTGAAAAAAGCCAACTCAAGAATTTATCTTCTCTCTCGTAATTTTACTAACCCAGATCCTGATACGGTGGCTAAACTATATAAGTCTTATGTACGCCCAATATTGGAGTTTGGAAATAATGTATGGCATCCTATACTACTGCGAGACCAACATATGTTGGAGAATACCCAGAGACGAGCCACTAGACTTCCATATGGGCGAGCAAGACGAACGTATGAAGAACGACTACAAACAATGAAGCTTCTTACTCTCTTGCATCGGCATGAGAGAGGTGACCTTATTACAACTTTCACGGCACTACACGATGATAACTCTCCTATTAGACACCTCTTTCACCTCAATGAGGATCGTCGTCTACGCGGACACCCGTATAAGTTGATGCGGGAATCTTTTAGGAGCTCGTCGAAGATGTTCTTCCTTCCTAACCGAGTATTTCATCGATGGAACTCGTTACCAGCTGACGTTGTTACGGCGCCTACTATAAATATTTTCAAAGCTCGGTTAGATGCATATTTTGCTGCACGTGTGCACTAATGTTATATTGTATTCTTTTTTTTTCTTTTTAGAGTTTTATGGGGTTTTGTTACCCTCTACTCTTAACCTATGTAATAATAATAATAATAATAATAATATAACATAATACAGGTGGCAAGAACAAAAGAAGAAAATAAGAGTATGAAAGTGCTCAAACGCAAACTCAACTCAGGTAAAAGAAATATTTGTAAGTTGGCAGACAAACACGGGAACATTGTTTCAAGTAGGGACGAGTTGACAAGGATAGTGATGGATTTTTATTCGGAGCTGTACTCAAAACAAGTTGAACCTGCAAACCAACAGTCAATACCAAAAGTTCAAAATGTAGGATCGGAGGATGTTCCAGACATAACCACAAGTGAGATCAAATCAGCCTTAAAAAATATGAAAAACAACAAATCGCCTGGTGATGATGACATAACAATTGAATGTATCAAAGAAGGAGGATCAACCTTGCTATATGTAATCAAAAAACCACCTAATGCTTGCCTTTTAAAGGGAGAACACTCTCCCAATGGAAAAATGCTGTCATTGTCATTATGCATAAGAAGGGCGACATTACAGATCTGAGAAATTATCGACCGATCAGTTTGCTGTCTCACGTATACAAGCTGTTCATGGCAATAATCACAAAAAGGCTAACCAACAAACTCGATACCTATCAATTCTGTGAGCAGGCTGGTTCTCGGTCTGGCTACGGCACGAACAATCACCCACAAATGATAAAATCCCTAGTAGAAAAATGTGTATAATACAACAGACCACTAGTACTGATCTTTGTAGATTATGAAAAGGCGTTCGATACTGTGGACCAGCACAAGCTACTCCTGGCCCTAGCGGACAGTCGTATCGATCATCGTTACATAACACTCGTAAAAAATTTCACGACACTGCCATAGCCGATGTTAGACTGCATGCCGATACCGATAAATTCAATATAAATCGTGGAATCCGACAGGGCGATACAATTTCCCCTAAATTATTCACTACATTGCTACAGTATATGTGCAAATAGATAGATTGAGATAATATGAGTATAAATGTTAAAGGCGAAAATCTCAGCCACCTCAGATTCGCCGATGATATAGTTTCAATTTCGGAGCGTACTGATAACGCCACAACATCTCTGGAAAGAATTTATCAAGCAACAGGTCAAATTGGGCTAAAAATCAATATATCAAAGACCCAATTTATGACAAATCTAGTAGTATCAAAAAAAATACCTTTAGGTGACACTGAAGTACAACAAGTGATGTCCTATGAATACTTGGGCCATGAAATTCGCATAGGTCGAGATTAGGCTTGGCATTGGCAGCACTTGGCAATCTCAAAGATTCATTTGGGTCTGATCTTCCTATGTGTCTGAAGCGTAAGTTTTATAACCAATTTGTCCTGGCTGTCATGACGTCCGGAGCCAAAACTCTAACATTGACCAAAAAGTCTATTAATAAAATAAGAACAACACAGGTAGCAATAGAAAGATCGATGCTGGGAATTTCGCTTAGAGATAGGATATCTAACAGAGAAATAGGGCGTAGACAGGAGTTACAGACGCAGTGAAGAAAATAACTTCATTAAAATGGAACTGGGCGGGGCACGTTGCGAGAATGAAAGATGAAAGATGGACTAAAAAGATTATCGAGTGGAGGCCAAGACATGAGGCATATCGAAGTAGAGGGCGGCCCCCAACAAGATGGAGGGATGATATAAGGAGGATCAGGACAAACTGGATGCAAGCTGCACAGAATAGGGAAGAGTGGCAAAATTTGCAGGAGGCCTATGTTCAGCAGTGGACGTTACAATAGGTTTATTGATGATGCAACATTATGGACAATTTCTGCTGATTCCAACACTTGAAATAGTATCCATTTTCTTTCATTTTGCGCTGTAACGAAATAACGCGTTGTTTTATTTCATATTTTTTTAGTTCCATTGATACCTAACGACAGAGCCTGATTTCATATTAGGCTCAATATCTTGCAGCCTTAGGCTGCATGGACTGAGCATCGGCTGCCGTCAAAAACATAGAGGTATATTTTCTGAAGAAAAGATAAATTGAAAATTAAATAATCGACATAATTAAGTGATCTCAATAGAGAGTAATAAGTATGTAAAACAATCGTACAAACATAACCGCAATATAACATGATTTGCAAAAACAGGTACCCACGTATATGTTAGTCTGGTATCTAACATTAAAATCCAGGAAACGACCAGACAGCAATAGGAGTATAGTCTAGGATAAAATCAAGATGTATTATCCGGTCGTGGTGCTCAGAATATATAAACGCAGTAAAATACTCTTCTATAATTGCCGATTCTAATTCAGATTAATTAAATGTTGATCAATCGATATTTACAATTCGTTAAGTTGCGTCTGACGGTTCATCAACTGAACGATCATTCATTTCAAATTGGGGACACATAGCTTAAAAATGGAACAGGCTTTACTTCCTATTAAAACAATGGTTAAAAATAAAAATTTACACATCTTTAACCATTGTTTTAATATGTTTATTAATTTACACCAAGTATCGGCCCAATCAATCCAAAACTTTACTTCCTACTTTGGACACTTTAGATTTAAATGAAACTGACTCCAGGTGCCAAAAGTACGATAATGCAAATAATGTTAGCCTGTTGTAAGGGGCTACAAAACTAAAACAAACAAATCAAACCACACGCACTTTATTGGGTTCTGACATTCCAGCTGGCGATGGATGAAATTTTCATTTCCAACGGTAACATACAATTGCATAAATGCATATACAAGTTTCTGATTTCTTAAGAATTACGGAGTTGAAGGTGAAAAATGGAAAGTTAAAATTTTGCAAAACGTAGAAAAGTTATAAAAGCATATACAAATGCAAGTGTTAGCTTTCATCAGTTTCCAAAACCAAACAAATGTTTTGTAGAGAGAGGAGATCACTATGGAGAAAAGGAAAAGATTGATTTATTGAAGGTATGGAAATTCAATTTGAAGAAGAATCACACAACTCCAAAAATGACGAAGTGCTCTTTGCATGCCCTTCCTATATGTAATCTTCCAAAAGCTTACGATAAGGATAGAAAATTGAAAGCAGATCTAGCCTAGCAGCACATGAAGAAGTGCAAAAAAATATTTCCCCTCATTCTGTGAACTCTCCATTTTTCATGAGGTTTTTCACTGAAGTGAAAAATAGATAGACAAAAAGCATTAAAGTTGAAGATACCACGCCCCGGCTTCTGTTCATTTTTTCCACATTATATGATGAATTCGCATCTTTCTAACCTATCACCTTCTCTGTATTTTTCTGGAATAAGTTTTCACCTGCATATCTCTTCACACTTCCACTTGAAATTAACAATTTTATGAAAAACTCAGAAAACAATCAAATCTCTCATATAACATGTGTTCAAATTTGGTGTTCAAGCGCTTTGTTTTGACGTTATCACCTAAGCTCCGCCTCTATGTCAGGTTTTTTTAAATTGTTGTTTTCATAATTGTTGCCACTTTTCTACCAGAAGTTGGGATATTTCTCATTACAACTATGATAAACACAGTATATAAGATTCGGTGGAGTGCAAGTACCGACGTGTTCTATGTACAAAAGCTGTAAACTGATTATTGTAGCTCAACAGGCATAAGTTGCAGTGAAGCACAAATCAAAGAAACTCAATCAGAGGCAAGGGCCAGGAGAGGGGCAAGATGTTAGATAGAACATTTGAATTGTAGGTGAAATAAATACAATTTGTAAAGTTTTAATCTTTTTCTACAAAAAAAAAATTCAACTAAAAGATAATCTTTTTGTGTAATTTTCGATTACTTAATAAATTACTTTGATTTGGTTTAATCAAGTCTGAGTCTCTAAACGACGATCTTAATTAGAGGCAAACAACTGACAACAAATTGAGAAACTTCAGTCTTCACAAATAGCACTGATCATTTGTTTCTGGAATGAAATCCTCACTAAATTTAAGGATGTTAGTAAAAATCTGTAAGATTTGATGAAATGGCGTTGTTGTACGAATCTTTAAAACAAATCGAAATCAATCACTACAAAGAGGAGCAATTAAAAAACTGAAAATCCCATACCAAGAGGGTAAAAAAAGGTCACACTTAATTTGATGGACAAGAAAAATTCAGAATCAATTGTTATAATAGTTGATACCCTTAAAAGTCAGATAGGAGGAAGAAAAGCTGTACTCGTGAATGTCGAATCCGACTTGAACAGAAAATTAAATAACTTGCTGCATGAATATTCTGAATGGTCCTTTTTTTCCTCGAATAGTCTTAGCATCTCATATTATTTTCAAGAGAAAACAAAATGTTTCAAGAATAAAAACTGTTCTGAAGCAGTGACGAGGAGCCGTCAGAGTTGGCTGATTCTGGGTCAGAGTAAGTGCTATCTAATGAGGACAATAAGAGGTTAGTGTCCAATTCATCAGAATTAGGTGAATCAGCTTGAAGTGGGAAATATAAAACTCAAAGAGAAAAAGCGTGTTAAGGAGCAACATACACAAAAATATAATCAAACGAAACAGAAACGACTTAAAGGCAAGAATATGTCCGTTTAAAAGGTGCCTGAAAAAGTATCAATGATGGGTGTTTGTCATCAATAAATATTTCACAAAAATATCCAAAGAGCGTCAATTTTGAATATATAATGACTTTTACAAGCTTGGAATTCATGATTTGCAGTCTTCATTTTTATTCAGCATGATAAAAGTATGCAACAAATGCCGCACTTATACTGCCAATTAAAATTCCAGTCGTGGCCGCTATCAAAAATTGATATTATTCTGAAACTGAATGACGAACCTGCTACTCCTCCTTGTGATCTCAGTAGTCACGCTCCATCTGTTTATGGAAATAATTTTCTCCTGATTTATAACTTACTAAGAAGTATACTCTCTATTGCAGAGATAGTAGGTAAATATCCGGTCTCAAATTTGATTTTTCGCAGTTTTTAAAGAGAAATTCCATTCATCTTTTCACGCTCCAGAATTTAACCCTTGTAGGAAATGCGAAGCTTTTTATATTGAAATCAAAGCTTCTGAAGATAATAAGGAACAACTTACCTTCTGATGGGGTTTTCACCTCAGAAAAGCCGAGAGCGCACGTGATAGTGCCCAGGCCTAAGCTGCCTCTAAAATAACCTTTTTAATATTCATGTATCATAAACCATACAAAATAATCCTAAAGGCGTGCATAATCGTATCTCTATTAAACGCTATGCGCATAAAGGTAACCGCTTCAAAAAATAAGTTTAGATTATGTCTGATTTTATCGTGAATTGTCAAATTGATCAAATTGTTTACAACTTTACCTAAACATAAGTAACATGAAGAGGAACATTATTTTTATTAAATATTAAACGTGCATTACTGAAATTTGAATTTTCAACGCTCTTATCAGCGTTTACAGAACTCCAGCAATTAATTTTGATAACTAATATTGAAGTTTCGCTTATCACTTGGTGAAACATGATTAAATACTGATATTTAAAATAAAAACACTTGGCTTTAAGTTTCACAAATATATTGAATAAAAATTAACAATTACATTAGTCAACTAGTTTCGGGTTATGGGCCCATTACCCGAAACTAGTTGACTAATGTAATTGTTAATTTTTATTCAATATATTTGTGAAACTTAAAGCCAAGTGTTTTTATTTTAGATATCAGTAATTAATTTTGATACGTCCAGTTTGTTCGTTATAGACTCTTCAATATAACTAGCCGCTGCCGATAAGAATTTCTAACCGACTTGGCGTTTCAATTAATCTATATTCATTATCATTCTTTCATTGGCCATAACCTTAGCAGATGTCCATCTGAAAGCAAGGCCATGTGCCGTGTTTTTATCTACGTCTGTCAAATTTAGAAAACGTGCCTTAAGGGAAGGGCACTTTCCGAATCTATGAATTTCAACAACTTGTTTTATAGATGCGCGATTAAAATATTTCAAAAAAAAACTAGAACATTTTTCGGGCATAGTGCAAGATATACTTGCTGAAAATCTGAGCATACTTGATATTGGAATCATTAACTACAGCAAACACACTGCCTTTCTCAGTTTTTGATCGTTCAATAAAAATTATTGAGGCAGAATCTTCCCTTCGAATGTCACTCATATGCAATTTACATATTTCGCTTCTTCTGCAGCAACCCAAAATTCCACAAATGGCAACAACTTTTAAAAATGAAAACGTATCATATGGAGCCTGGCTGAGAAACTTACGTAAATCTTCCTTCTTCTGAAAAAACTAAAGATTTTTCAAGTATGTGACCTTTGCCAGCTCCTTTCATGAACAAAAGTAACTTGTGATATCTGAATATATTTTATTTTAGACTTCTAAACGTAAAAGAGCTTTTACAGCGGCTTCATCTAGCCGCCTGTCCATCTGTACGCTTGCTTCAGCGGAGGAAGAAAGGTAGGAGATACAGCTTAGCTCTTACAAGATTCTGAACTGGGATGATCGATATACCCTTAAAGTCGAAAACTACGATGACCTATGACCTTCAGGTCGATCACGTGATCTAAGTACCTCGAGAACACTAGAAGTTTTAAATTATTATTAAAGCTTATTTAAAAAGAAATTTAAACGCCTCACGATTTGACCCAGATATTGTAAATATGTGAATTATATTTGCTGTATATACTTTTCATGCTATATTTATTAAATCATATATTTTTAACATCACTTTTGTTACCAGTTTGTCGTTCAGAAGTCTCGCTTCACGCTCACTTATGTGGCGTTGATAAATTGTTTAATCTTTAGCATAGCTTGCAGTTTTGAATGAACACACCAACCATATCCAATATATATGCTAACATTACCAATTTATCTATATTTTGGATTTTTTTTTGCTCCATCCATAAAAATAACATAATATTCCTTGAATTTCCAACATTTTCAATGTAAACAACAATGACGTTTAATAATTCAAGAGTGAAATATTAAATGACATTCACCTGCCAACTTGATAAAATGCATTGAAATGATTTATTTGATTTTTTCAATTAGAATGATTGTAGTTATTACTACTTATTTTATTATAATTACGCATTTATACTAAAAAAAAAACGTGAGCAGTAGAGCTCCATCACTAAGGTCGCATTTTGCGCCCGTAATGCATCGCGTCGACATGCGATACTAACGAATTGAATCATATTTTGAAAAATCACGGTTAAATAGAAGACCGAACCGAAAAATTGAATATAATTTTTTTTATTTTTAATCAGCGAATTTGGTGTGATGCGAACCGCTGGAGATGTAAATATGTACCGGATATGAAAATCTACGTAAAAATGGCAGCGGTTGCAGAAATTTACCCAAATTTTGATACTTTCGTTCTGCAACGGAAAAATCCCAGGTACCAAATTTCAGCTCATTCGACCTAATGGGAGCTGGAGATGTCAATATGTACCGGAAAAAAAAAATATATATATATATAGGTTATATATATATATATATATATATATATATATATATATATATATATATATATATATATATATATATATATATACCGGGTGTCCACGGAAGGTGGCTCGCCCCTATAACTTTTTTGTTTTCAGAGATAATGAAATAAAATTTAGAAGAGCTGTTTGATGCATAAAACTGCATTTTTTGACAAGTAACTTAACTTCATGCAACTTCCGGTTTCACCGGAAGTGACATAAACTTTCGATTTTTAAATGAGACACCGGGTATATTTTCAGTTTTTATGTCTCCATATGACATTTAGAATACAACCATGTATCATTTGTTACTTTTTGTAACCTTTTTTTTATTTTTTTTTCGAAATAAATTTTCATTCTAGAGGGCTACGAATGCGTTCAAATAACCAATTTCGGTCCTAAAATGTATGCTAAAATACAACTTCACTGTTTTCGATCGAAATGTTCCAGCTATGTGAAGTTTAATTTTAAAACTTTTATTACTATTTTTTTTCAAATGGCAACATGGTGGCTCGTCGGGTTAAAAAAAAAGATAATTTTATTACGATTAATTTGATGCCGCACTCTAGGTATTAGGTTGAAAGAAAACTTTCGATAAAAACCTGAAATCCCATTAGCTTAGAACTTTCTTTAAATGAAGAATCTTATTGAGATTAAAATAACATTTGAAATCATCGAGTAGCCTGTGACCAACACAACTGAAACAAAGCCACGCCCACAAATCTACTTCCCTGGACGGCAAACAGGGCCATTTTAGGACCGAAATTATTTATTTGAACGCATCTATAGCCCTCTACAATAAAGACTTATTTCGAAAAAAAATTGAACAACGGTTACAAAAAGTAGAAAATGGTACATGGTTGTATTTTTAATGTCATATGGAGACAAAAAAATTGAAAATATACCAGGTGTCCCTTTAAAAACCGAAAGTTTATGTCACTTCCGGTGAAACCGGAAGTTGCATGAAGTTGAGTTACTTATCAAAAATAGCAGTTTTATGCATTAACCAGATCCTGTAAATTTCATTTCATTATCTCCGAAAACAAAAAAGTTATAGGGGCGAGCCACCTTCCGCGGACACCCGGTATATATATATATATATATATATATATATATATATATATATATATATATATATATATATATATATATATATATATATATATATATATATATATATATATATATATATATATATGTTTTGTACTGTATGAATGGACTGTATAAGAAAATATAATTTGGGTTTATTTTTATGAAATAACCAAATGCAAAAACTAACTGAAACGATTGACTTACCACAGTTTGATTTCACAGCTATTTTCTACGTCAAACACTATTACCTGTAATATGATAGGAAAGCGGGAAGGAATCAAGGATACCGGTAAAACCAAACTAAGAATGTAACTACACAAACCGTGATACTTCATAAAACTTAAAGTCACAATTATTATTGTCTGCTATTTGATATATCCAAAGTATATCCAAAAACTATCAAAAATAACGCGAAAAACTCAACAGATCGATCTCGTACCGTTCTAATAGCTCTGTATTCTACTAATTAATTCTCGCTTCTCGGTTAACCGAATATACAACATCGCCACACGTATGTTCTGATATCACGGCAAAGTGAAAAATATTTCAATACCAAACAATATATATATATATATATATATAGGTATTTATATACAGGGTGTCCCACCAGGAGCTGCATCGATAGATATATAAAAAACTAAACATTTGAATTATACAAACGAAGATTACCTGAATTTGTTTATTATTTATGGAGAGTGTAATAAAGTGATAACAAGAACATGTGATATTTTTGCTGCTCGGTATCCGCAAAAAACCAAATAGGTATGGTCCAATTTTCTGCGTACTGCTTTTGGCAGATCCAACATATATAAAATTTTGTATTATATTTTTAACGGTACCTAGCAGCAAAAATATCACCTTTTCTTGTTATCACTTTATTACGCTCTCCATAAATAATAAACAAATTCAGGTAATCTTCGTTTGTATAATTCAAACGACTTGGCACGATTGTGTTACTATAAAGAATAATTTTTCGAATAATGACATCTCTTTGGAATTTGTTTCCATGGTAACCTGGCCGAGAACAAATATGGTATCACACGCCTACTATTACAAAATTTCAGGAAATCATTTTTTTTAACCAGAAACCATTAATTTGCAAATATTTCGAAAACTATAACATTTAGGAATAGGCGACCTTATACAAAGTAGCCCTTATTTTTGATACTGACTCGAATAAAATAATAAAAGTTGTAGGTATTCATTTGAAAAAATGGACTTTTTGTAGTTTTTCAACATCCATTTTTGTAATACTTTCCTGAGCACCCTGTTTATTAAATGTCAAAATACTATTCATCCTACGCTAAAAAAGAACCACATCTATTAGGAAATTTATCTTTACAGGGCTGTAATACCGTTTTTTTTGAAGAAAAATATGATTATTACTCGATCTGCATACGTAATTTTTGACAAATAAATTCAAATATTTCCGAAACAGTTGAAGATACGTATAGGACATTATATATAAAATCTATCTAGAATTTTGTGAAGAATCGAAAAATGTAATAATGTACAAGGTGTACTATTTGAAATAAGCAAGCTGATACCTACTTCCGGTATAACCGGAAGTGCCATCACCTTGAAAATATTTTAGCCGGATGTCCCCCATCGACATTAGTACACAGCCAAATTTTCAGATATTTCCTATGTTTAGTTTTCTATATATCTATCGATGCAGTTCCTGGTGGGACACCCTGTATATATATATATATATATATATATATATATATATATATATATATATATATATATATATATATATATATATATATATATATATATATATATATATATATATATATATATATATATATATATATATATATATATATATATATATCAGAAATGAAAAATGTTTCGAAAATCGTGGTCAAGGAGGTCTAAAACGAATAGAAAAAATACTGCCGCACCTGACTATTTCCTTCGATACACTGCAATAGTATGTATTTTATGGGATAAAATACGATTAAATATATCGTAAAACACAATTAGTCCAGTCACCAACCGTTTTACCGTGGAATTTTAAGAATCAAGGTCAATTTCTTTGAAAATTGGGATGTATGTAGTATTTATAACCTCCTTCAAAATTTATAATGTGCCAATGTGTGCTTTTGCCTTAGGGGTGAAAGCTACCCCTTCCAGGGGATTCTAGGGATTCCAAGGGAAATAACATCAGAAATTCATAAACTGACTAATTCTAAGCCACTTTTGTTTCATAAAGTTTTTTTGTGAAGTTGAAAATTTGGAGTTATTAACGATTGAAAAAATTTTCATTGAAAAAAGGCATGTTGTTAAAGTTTTTTACAAATAAAAATTATCGTTTTATCGGAAAATCATCTGAATTAAAAATGCAGCTAATTATAGGATAAGTTATTCGTTTTCGAGTGACCTTTGTGAACCCAACAACGTCTGAGTTATTACTCGTTGAAGAATGGGTATTTTTCCGGAATCCCAAAATTGAAAACTTTAAACCTTAAATAATTTGAAAATAGTGAAGTTTTTGGGTAAAAGTCAAGAGTCCCTTTTCAAAGTAGAAGAAAAAACCTTCAAAATTAGTATACAAAACTTTATTTATAAGAATTGACTGACTTATAACAAGAATAAAGCCACTTTTTTTTTATTTATTTCTTGAATTTAACACTTACTCTCTCGTCATAACCACCCTAAATGAAATTAATCGTAACCCACTTTGAATTATTCTAACTTGAGTGTTATGAATATGATCCATGTGATTCGACAAGTTAAAAATGCTTAATTTAAAGAAAATTGTTGATTTAATTGGAAATCGCATTTTCGTAATTTTGAAAAAAAATGCATTTTACTCAAATAAACCAAAAACTAATCATGATATGAAAAACGATTCCTGTTGTTAATTGTAAAGTTTTCCTTACCAAAAATTTTGATATTTTTTTTACCTTTGAATCATGAAAATTGAACGAGATATGTTGGCTCAAAGATTGCATTGAATTGTGGCTCATCCAAGCCCTTTTCAAATGAAAGGTTAAAAAAAATTTGAATCAACGTCGTGTCAAAGACCTTGAAATTCCTTACAGAATGTTTTTTTTTTTAAATATTATAGCTCCAAAAATGAGGGAGTAATCGTTTTAAAAAACAACTTTTTACATTATTAATTTCAGAGCAAAATTCCGCTTCACTGGCATATTCTTCTGAAAATTAAGAAATTGAATATACAAACAGTGCAGATTTGGTAATTTTTTCTCACAGCTTCACTGGATGTGACTCAACTTCTGCCTTCTTCAATAAAGGTAAAAAAAAAATTATCGACATTTTAGAAAAACGTCCCGACGTGAGAGAAAAGACGAAGATTTTTTATAATAGTTCTTCAATGCTTGAAGATATTTTAGAAGCCGGTAGATACTGTACCGAAATGTTGTTTGGACTTACTGAAGATACTATAACTTAAATACATCGAAACGTGTAAAAAACTTGTCTGAATACCTCGAACAAATGAGATATAACTCATTTATTAATTTAACCACTAAAAAAAGGCTGTTTGATTTCTCTTGTCCCAACAGCTGGTGCTTTCAATGAGCACATAATATGGCTGGGTAACAAAAGTATTAATTATTTTGATTGGAATTGGATCGAGGGTTGGATTATAATTGACGAAATTTTGCATCTAATCAAAAACCAAAATGCACCGGCACCTGAGGAGCTTTTGCAAATGATATTTTGTAATTGCAAAAAGGAAAGCAGTTCAACGTGCGATTACTGACGAGTAGGCCTCTTTTGCAATGCAATATGCAGAACCTGCAGTGAATACTTTTGTCTAAACAGGACACCAGTTTTAGACCAAGAGGAAGTTTTGGATACCGAGAGGGACGAGGAAACGAAAAACTATATTCAGTGCAAATAAATTTTTATCATTTTCTCTCATTATTACTGCAAAAAACCACAATATTTATATATTTTTAGTTAAAAGTGGTGGCTTTTATAAGGGTTGTGTTTAAAAAACGAAAAGAGTTATATCACTGATGAAATATTCTCGATTCAATATTAATGCACTTCTGAATCATTTCTTATTGTGAAAAAATTGAGATTATTTTTCTATAATTCATATTCTCAGAAGAAGACTCATAATGATTGAAGCGTCTCGGCAAAAGATAATTTCATTTAAATAGAGTATAATAATTCAATATGACGCAATTTTCGATTATTTCAAGTTATAAATACCTTTAAAACTAGTTTTAGAAATTACTACCATCAGGGGATGATCTGAAGAGGTTGCATCTGTCCGATTAATCGTAAACTTGTTTGAGTATGTCAATAATTTACAAATAATTCATTTAAACTTCATTTTGATTAAATACATGCTAAAATCTACGGTTTTTTAGTTTTTTGCGATAAGGGATTGTTTTCACCCCTAAAAAATAAAAAGCACATTTCGACAGAGTATATATTTTGAATAAGAGGGTAAGTAGAGCTCAAATCTAAATTTTTATCAAAATCGTTGTTGATTCTCAAAATTACACGGTTTTACAGTTTTTTTACCGCTGGTGACTGGACTAAATGCATATCTAATCGCCTAAAGCATTTGCATCGGTCTCCGCTGCGCATCGTGGTCTCGTTGCTCATGCTTTAAAAGCTCGATGAAGCTATAACGTACTATCCTACGCATAATTAAAGGCTTGCTTCGACTAGTCAAAGAAGAAGGAATATATAGAATTAAACCTGATTTATTGACAATAGAGACAGTGAAACGAAAAAAACGTTCACTAAAAACATTATTAAAAAAACAATCCTTGATTCAAAGATTACATTACAATAAATTGCAATTTTTGTTCTCGAAAAGATGATTAATTTAATAAGATAAGATCACTAGTTTATTGGAATAATACTATAGACTATAAAAATGAGATGACATTAAATTTTAAATAGGAAAATGAGCTCGAAGAAAAATATGGTATGCCGAGATTTAAGATCTCTAAACTGTTTACGAAAACCTGTCTGTAGTTGAATCCTTAACAGGATCTCTTCATCTTCTTCTGCTACAGGTATCTTTCTAAAATCCTCGTGGTTTTATGTTGTTGTGTTTGTGTTTTTTTTTCCTGGGGTTCCTTATGTTTTTCAACTCCTGGGTTTTTTATTTATCTGAAATCCTAGAGGTTTCTTTTTGCAACTTCAGTTTTGGAAGTTTAATTTTAAAAATCCACTCCTAAGGGATACTCAAGAAATTAATTTCAATATGAAATTTGAAAACTCTTTTTATTCACAAGTATCTCATATTAACGTAACATTAACGATCTAAATCAGAAAGGAGGATTGCAATGAATTGTTTCGACTTTCTGGACTTTTCTCCCCTCTACTAGTATTGAAGTCTAAACTTATTGATTCATTTTGAACTACGGATCTTTTATTTCATAAATTTACAGTGTTTTAGTGTCATAATATATTATTATGTCTTTCAATCTTATGAAAACTTAACATACTCCTTTCATCTGAACTGGTGTTTGCTATTATCGACGTCAAATGTTAACTTTTGTTTAGGAATTCATAATTTAGAAGACTATAATGTTTTGTAAAAACTAGCCACTAAGCTTGTTATGTATTCCGATCAGTGTGGTTGGCAGAATAAAAATATTAAATTATCTATTTTATATATGTACCTACATAGTTTCCAATCCAGAGTTTACGGTCAATGAAATTGACCATAAATTTATGGTTAGTGTTCATTCTTATTTATCACGGGAAAAAAATTTTGGCTTAGTGCCAGATACACTAAAGCGCTTTAGAGTTATTTTAATGGATGAAGACAAATTATTTTCGACGAAAACTCCCAAAGCAAATATCACAAACCGAAAAACTGCAACTGATAAAAAATTTAAAGTTGAATGACGGAAAATCCAGTGACTGAAATTTCTTGGAGAGCATATTATCAAGATTATTTATACATACTCTACTAATGAATTAGTGACTCCATAGCTCAGTGGTCAGTGCGTTGGTCTACTGAACAGAAGGTCGGTGGATCGAATCCCGGCCGAACCAACGAATTAATGCGGAGCCACCTCTCGGAAGGCAATGGCAACCCACCGAGAAGTATTCTGCCTAGTAGAGACTTTCTATAAAGACGTTCGGAACCGTCGTAAAACTGTAGGTCCCTTCTATTCGTGTATCAGGGTCATTCCATGTCAAATCAACACACCCAATTTTTCTCGCCATTTTAGATTTCGATGAAATTTGGAACATTCATTGTGGACGCTGAAAATAAGAAAAATAATACCAAATTTCAATTTTTTATCACAACCCGTTTCCAAAATATGGCTGTGTAAACTTTCAAATTTTCTGCCAAAAACCGAAAACTTACTTTTTTGAAATTGCTCTACGCGCTGTCCTAGTTGAGCTGAAGAGCTGGAATTCTTTATTCTCTCAGTAATATCTAATATGCCATACGTTACAAGAAAAAAGTTTTTGTTAAAATGCAAATTCATATTTTGACTGAGGAAAATTTAATTATTGAGCTCTAAGTAGCTTTTCCCTGCAAATATTTTTTTTTTGGAATTTGGAGAACAGATTCTTCAATATCGGTTGTATCAATATCTGGCGATGACGTTTCAGCAGCAACAAAAAAATGTGGCATAATGCTTAAATGTTATTTTTTATTATCAATTGGGTCTCGCATAGTTCTTAAAGGGATATGTTGGGTGCTTGAATAACCACTGAGCGTGTGGTACAGTCTGGGTGTATATTTGAGACTGTTATCTCTGATGCAGAAGAATCTTCATGATGAGCATTATTATCGCTGAGTAGCTCTGTATTTTTTAACTTGATCACGCCTTGTCTACATTTATCACGTATCGTGGAGCCATTTAGGTATATGGTAGTAGAACACCCCCACGATATTTTTTTTTGTATCTAATAAAATCATTTGATGTTTTTCGAAGGGTTACTTACAACACTGCATAGGTATTGAAGAATATATTCTCGAAAATCTCAAAAAAAAAATTTTGAGATTTGTGTTTTCTATGTAATTGTTCAAAAGTTATTGTTAGTGACTATTCTGTTAATCTCAGCTGTGCAGGCTAGCTTTTATGATAAAAAATGAGCATCATGTCATCAATTTCTTTCAACAATGAAGAACATCATAATCCTGGATATATTAATTTTGTCAGGTGATTAACAGAAGGTTACTGATATTTACACTTTTTCATATCTTATGTTGAATATTTTATTTTGTAGTTTGTTTTTTGAATTATCTATCAATATCAGTGTTAAATGGTATAAAATTGTAATCATTTCTAAAATATATAATTCTTAAAGGTAGATATGCATTTTAATTTGGTCGTAACGCCCTATAAAAGAAAAACAAGTACCAAGTAAACATTTTTTTAACAATGAAGCCATTACCATCCCACTTTTATATATGGCCAGGTGATTGACTATAGTACTAATTATTTTGAAAATTCAAAATTATGTACTTTTTGGAAAAATCTCAAGTCAAAATATGAATTTGCATATTGACAAAAACTTTTTTGTTATAAAGTTTGGCATATTAGATATCACATAAATAATGCTGCAAAATGACACATCTTCCAGCTCTCTAGCTCAAATAGGACAGCTCCTAGAGCAATTTCAAAATTAAGTTTTCGGTTTTTGGCCGAAATTTTGAAAGTTTACACAGCCACATTTTGGAAACGGTCTGAGATAAAAATTTGAATTTCTTCTTAGTTCCAGCTTCCACAATGAGTATTCTACATTTCACCGAAATCTGCGATGGTGAGTTGAAAATTTAATTAAAAGTGTGTTGATTCGACATGAAACTACCCACCACTGTATGACACACAACACGAATAGTTGTAGAGAGCTCGCCTACGCCTGAAACTGGGTACGGCACCGGAAGATGAAGAATAATGAATTACCGCAACATTGCTGACAAAATTAGACATTCTTTATCCTAATGGAAGTTTCATAAATTCGAAAAAAGGAAATACTTGGTTTATTAGGTTATGTTCCACCTTTTTATCACGATTATTATAAAACTCTTAAAACTATCCATGATGCAGAGGAAAAGCTACTGTTAGTAGATTATTCTAGGGATGATGATTGTTGAATATAAAGTTCCAGAAAATGTTAGATTTTTGATTAATCCCAACCGTTATCGAAATTATTTCCTATCCTTCCAAATCCTGAATATAATTTAATGCAAAAGTGGACGAGCCCACATCAAAATCAAGTATTTACAAACTATGAAGTTTGGTTGCAAGTTTTCATGTAAAACCAAGATGAACGTTTTGGGCTATGAGAATTCTACTTTCAAAATCTTTTTTGTAAATTGAAATCGGACGTTTTTTTTAGTTTTTTGCTTATAAAATTGAAACTATCAGAGTAATCATGATGATGTCGATAGACTTATTGTAGAAAATGAAAAGACGAAAAAAAATGAGAGGTCGGACGACTCGATCAGACCCTTAGTCTAAGGGAAAGTTGGAAAAAAACCGTCCAAAATGCAGTTTTTTCAAAAGTTCATAACTCGATTATTTTTTGAGTTGTAGCGTACATCTTCCGGCTAGTATTATTTATCAATATGAACTTCATTTGTGCGAAGAGCAGGAGTTGTCCGATGCATAGTTTTTGATCTGTGGCCATTTGATTATGTTACTATGCAATTTTCCAGCAGACCTGAATGCGACAGATATGGTCTGATTTCAATTTACTAAAATGATTTTGAAAGTAGAGTTCTCATAGTTCAAAACGTTCATCTTGGTTTTCCATAAAAACGCTGAGAAATATGTTAAAAATAAAGCTGAACATGAGGAAAAACGGCCGAGCGCGTAAGAGTAGTTGAAGAGTGGGGCTAGAGCAGCAGGCAAGGAGAAGTATGACATTCGAAAGCGCCGGCATTTTGAACGTGACAGTAATTTCTAAACGTTGTCAGATAATAATTGTAAACCCCCGTAGGCCAAGCTACAGAGATTTAGAGTGAGCATTTTGTGCAAAAAGTGTTAGAAGAAAACCAGCTCCGCCATTGTGTGTAAAATAGTTCCACATGATATAGTGGTATGTTTTTCACTCGACTTTATTATTTATGTCTTTGTTATTAACAATTTTATGCAAAAAAAAAAGTTTTCATAAGATTTAATTTAGAACCTTTTGTTCCGAGATGTAGAATTTCGGAATCGGAATTGAAATCATGTTTCTCTTTCATTAAATGTCTAGCATATATATTGAATCTGTGTTATAATTCATGTTACTTCGCATGTGTTCAGCAATCCTTCATTCAAAATTTCTATCTGTCCGATCTACATATATTACATAATATATAGGTAATTTTCGCTTTCATGTTTATAAACTACCGATTTAATGAGCTTATCTGTTTTTGACTTGCTATTTTTTATGTATTTTCCTAGACTTTTTCTTATTCTAAATGCTTCACTTCATAGACACACAGAAAACACTAATAGAACAAATGTAACATACTGAAAAATCTGTATAAATTAGCCGTCAACCGCAAAACTTATAATTTCACTGATGGTAAATAGTTTTAGAAGAGAAAATAATCTGAGGGGACTCAAACTTCAAATTGTAACAGAGTAACTTAGGGAACATACCCAAACTACGTGACCCGTTCAGGGGGGGGAGGGGGTTCTTCAAAATACTACGATTGGTCACAGGGGCGGGGGTAGGGGTTAGGTTTTTGTCACGTAGTCAATGTCCTTTGGAAACGTGTTCGTTGAACATGATTGAGATAAAAGATAAATGTGAATAAAAGAAAAAAATACTTTTGTTTTAGTAAATTAAGTTCCTGGTACATATGTTTTTTCTTCTTGATAATATTTTTTCAGCTGTAAATTATAGGTAGGTATGTACAGGGTAGCCAATTTTCGATGTTTGTATGGAGTATCTCAGTAACTATAGAAGGTAAAAAAAAATAGAAGGCGCATACTCAATCTCTTTTGTCGAGACAAATTCACTGGCGAAACCCAAAATTCGCTGTCTTCTCTAGTTTTCGAGTTATAAACAAAAATTTCATTTTTCCACTTTAAGACAAGTGTGCATATCATGGTTGTTTGTGAAGTTACGAGATAATAACTTTTTCATAATTTAGGCGCTTTTTTCTGTATAAAACATTGGTAGAAATGTATTTTTTCAAATGGGAATAATGGTTGGCTGTGGTTTGGGTGGATCGGATTTTTTCCGATATATGTCAGCTTTTGATGTGTAAGGTTTTAATAGAAAAAATGTTTTAGTTCATTACCTTTTGCGTTTTTATATGTACCTATTCCATGTAGGCAGGTGACATCTATGACAGAGCATGTCCATTTCTTTCCATCATAATATCAACTAACTGATTTAATTGTAAAAACAGTTGTGATTTTACATCTGAAATATATTTCAATGGCTATCCAGGAATAAGACAACCTGATAAATCTATTTTCAACTGATTAAAAGAAAATCTAATTAATTGTGAACCAGTAAACAAGCCAAGACCAAAATATTAGATATTTACATAATTTTTTGTATAAGACGTTACAATTATAAACAACAATACAAATTACAATAAATGTTCAAACTTATGTTCATTGTGATTGATACATAAATTACATCTCTTCATAACATTCTGAACTGCATTATGAATATGAATATTTGAAACTGAATTCACAAAGTATAAAATTTACGTGGCTGTCGTGTTTTAACGAATCATATATATATATATCAAGAAAATCATAATAACCAACGGTACTACGAAATTTTGAATCAGTAAGTTATTGAGGAATTCATGGACAATCCACCCTTAGTTGAGACACAAAATCAGTTCTTCCAACATGATGGTTCACCGCCTCATAATATAAGTACCGTTTCAGAATTGTTTAATACTAATTTTGGAAATAACTGGATGATGAATAATATTCCAGTGAGGTCGCCACCACAATCACCTGACTTTAACACCACTGGATTTTTTCTTTTGAGGATATATAAAAGACAATTATATAAGATTGAATGTGAATTACATTTCAAATATTGATATTATATATATGCATAATGCAGTTTAGAATATTATAAAGATAGGTATGTAATTTATGTATGAACCATAAACAACATCAGTTCTTCACAACATTTATTGTAATTTGTATTATTTTTTTATAGTTGTAATGTCTTATAAAATTAGATGTAAATCTCTAGACTATACAGAAAAAAAGTGCCTTAAAAATGTCTCGTAATTTCACAAACAACCATGATATGCT
>JARQZK010002167.1:1695000-1765000 GCA_030704885.1 Cynegetis impunctata | reverse complement strand
CGTAATTCACTGCACACTAAAAATCTGCGACACGAATGTTTACTAGTTCCTTTCTCGATACGTTTCCACTGCGATAGCAACACGAATTTGTTCACACATGTTTCCTCTTTTCTTTTGAAGTTTACCGCTCAAAATGGAAACCAGTGACAAGTAGGAACAGTTAACATTTGTTGCGGAAAAATAAAGAAATTTCAAGAAACATTTAGGAACATTTACAGAAACACGCAACAGCAAGAAAAATGTTCCTCCGGTGGAATCGTAGCTTGAAGGTTGACAAGTAGAAACAGTCAATATTTGTTGCCGAAACCTGAAGAAATTTTAAGGAACATTTTGGAACATTTTCGGAAACACGCAATAGCAACATAAACGTTTCACAATGTTTCTCGATGTTCCTCCGGTGGAACTGTAGCTTAACAGGTACAAAGATTCATATTTCACTAAAATTTATTCAATAAGAGAGGATTATTCATATCTAATTGATCATTCAGTTAGAAGTTAGTCATGAAGTAAAATTAAAAACGACAACCTTGTATTCACTTAAGTTGTTAAAGGTAACATCGTAGTCGCCATGTGTTAATTTGAATTGATATATATATATATATATATATATATATATATATATATATATATATATATCAGTGGAGGCTCGTGAGGTTTTATTTTCAGGAGGCTACAAGAGGTGTTAAAAAATACACCATAGGCGAAAATTTTTAGGATTTCACGGTCAACCGCATTATTATTTAAAGAAAATCAAAGTAAAACAAGCACCCTAAGCTATCAATTTGTTTTCACTTGCGAGTGTCTACCTTGAGACCTACAACTCCTATTCACAATATTCACAAAAACTCTTCTCAGCCAATTAATCAATTCATCTATTCATCAAATTTTTTTTTCTTTCACAAAATAGGTACCTACCTACTTAACGAATTTGTTAACAGCTGGTGAGAGCAAATAAAAAGTTATTATATATTTTTGAAGATTAGCGGGGTTCTGCGATCTTTAACGTTAGCAAAATGATCTATAATATCCTCATAAAGTTTTTTGTCTTTCGCCAAAAGTTTTACCAATTCCTTTTCAATAGACAACAAACTAATATTTTCAAACGATCCTGGCTCATTGAATTTTGTAAATAAGTTTTAATTCTCTTAAAAGTGGAATACCAGCGCGCTACGGAAGCCGATGTCACCGGGATAGAAACAATTAGACATAAGAGTTTATAAACTTGGGGTAAATCTTGATTCAAATAATTATCAAAAACGTATTTAATAGTCGTCACATGATTTTTATTTTGCCCCAAAATTTCATTGTCATTATAAACAACACACAGTTCACTTTTTATGGCCACCTTATCAAAAAAAGTGTATTTTTGACATAAATTTTCGAAAAGGTTATCTGGAAAATCCGGTTAATAAATTTTTATTGGGTAAGTCGAAGAAATGCAGTTATTTCAAATCAGAGAACCTTATTTCTATTTGACCCCTAATAGTATCCAACATTTCATAAAATATTTGCTTATAGTGAAGCTCCATATCTGCGTAACTGAAGTTCTTTCGTTCTCGGCTGAATTGAGTCGTATCATCAGTCGTTTGAAATACATAAAATAGTTTTTTAAAATAAACTTCTGCACGAAATTCTGAAATTTTTTCCAAAAGAAACTTGAGCCGATTTCGTGAGTAAATTACATCTGAAAACTTTTGCTATAACATTTGAAAAACTATTTCTGTTTGTTCAAAAATTAATTTAAAGATGTTTAAAAAATATATAAATTACTTATCTTGTAAGTAAGATATTAATCCGCGAGCGGTATTTAAAGTTACTTTATCGGTGAAAAATTCCTCACTTTCAACTATAGAATTAAATCCTCAAATCCTAAGCGGCCCCAAACAGAGACATTTCACCTAGTAAAAAGTAAACACTGCCAACAAAATAATTTATTTTTTACATGTGATCCGGTTAGGCAAGGAAGTCTCTCATAATTTCTTGAATTAAAACCGCAGTTTTGTTGTCTGTTACGCTGCACCAAATTGTTTAATTCAGGGGTACGTCGCAATGTTTTTATCAAAACTTTATCGTCATAACTTAGTGCACTAAAGTAATGGGATAACAAATTTTCCACTAAGTCACCATTGGAATTTTTAAAATTAACTTCAGTAACCAAACTCATTTTAAAACAATACGCGAGCAATATAAGTAAACAAGCTGTTGTCGGCCATTAGTCACTACGATTAAATTAATTTCCAACGAATTCACTCGATTTTACCCGAAATTCTTGTGTAAAAAATAGTTGTGATTGGTCGACATTGTATGAGAGTCAGGATCTATCGGTAATGCCATTTACATGTGTTTTGCTTTTCTATTGCAATGAAGTATTCATTGACAGTATTCGCACCGTTGTTTGCTTTTCTGTGGCAGGCATAATGAACGTTGAGAATATACCTCTCTAAGCCTCCGCAGCGTTGCCACAAGTCTTGAAATGAATGAAATGCAGTAAATGTAAATACCATTATATAATGTAGGTTGAAAAGGTAGGTGCATAAAATAATATAATTTTGATTAATATGAATATGCTGAATGCTGACTATTCAATATAAGATATTAGTGATACACGGAATATTATTGAGGAGGAGGCTTAGCCTCCTTAGCTGCCTTTGAATAGCCGCCCCTTATATATATATATATATATATATATATATATATATATATATATATATATATATATATATATATATATATATATATATATATATATATATATATATATATATATATATTATATATATATATATATATATATATATATATATATATATATATATATGTTTAAATATATATTCAGTTTTAAAAACAGAGCTTTACAAAAAACTCATACAAGATCCATCTTGTTCTTTCCTAAAGGAAATAAAACATCCAGATGAATTCAATCATGTGATAATGAACCCACAAATTCCTAAACATTATAAGTACTTTATTTGAATTACAAAAATTTAATTCGCCAATCAGATCCGTAGTTTTTTTTGTTACTACACCTTCGTATAAAATATCATGTGAATTAATAGACCTCAGCAGAGTGAAAATTAAATTTGCCGCAACATAGTATAACTAACTCTTTCGATCTATTAAATAAAATTGAGAAAGTAACTTTACCGGATAACACAAAATTGATTTCATTTGGTGTTCAAAACCTATTTCTAAGTATTCGAAAGATACAATTGTACTGGTAAGAAACCTCTTGGAAACGCATAATGTAGATCCAGTAGTAAACGAAGAAATTTTAAATTTGGTAATAGCATGTTTGCTCCAAAATTATGTTCAGCTCAATGATGATATTAACTCAAGTAAAGGAGGTTTAGTTATGGGAAATCAACTTAGCCATGTTCTTGCTGAAATGTTCATGGATAATCTAGAAAATCTAATCTACAGTAGTGAGTACATTGAGAATTGCATTTACTGGTATGAATATATGGGCGACGTCATAACATACTTTACAAGTACTACAAGGTATTTCATTCTTTACATCCTAATATCAAATTTACGGTAGAAAATAAAAGAGCTAAGTTTGTAAACTTTAGGGATTTGACAATTGAAAGATATAACAAGAGACACATATTTTCCATTTTTCATAAGCAATCACATTCGGATCTCACGATACACAATTCGTCTTTATACCCTTGCCAATACAAATTTACAGCAAATAATAAGCATAATACATAAACTCATAAATATTCCCCTATCACAAGAGAATTCCAAAAAAGATTTACAAATTATAGAACAAATAGCTCATTATAATGGATATCCTTGAAAAATTATACATGATATTTTAAGAAGGAGATTGTATAATGCAGCCATTTATCAAGTGCAAGGATATTGATGAAAACTTGGAATTATTAACTTATATAGGGAATTCAATTAACAAAATTTTTACTTTCGTGTCAAATCGGAATATAAGGATATCCTTTAAAACTCTGAAGACAATAGGTAAATATAATAAACTTTAAAAAGATAAAACTAAACCTAATAATAAATCAGTTATTTATACACTAATCGGCGGTTCATGTCCTATGGTAAATGTTGGCCAAACTGGCAGAAACCTCGGAGGAAAAACGACTTCATCACACTTTCTGGAACATAATCATAGCTTCAATAACGAATTCGAAATATGCATAACGAGAAGAGAAGCTGAAAACTTAATTTATTGAAGGCACTTGAAATGAATGATATAGTTATGAATAATTATCTCTTGTTAAATTCATTTTAGTGCAATATGAATCTTTGTACCTGTAATGTTTACTCTCTTTCATACAATTATCTACCTGCCAGAAGATTACGTTTAGATTACCCAATCCTCATTTCTATTCTCCATCTATATTTTGTAAGATATCAAATTTGTGAAGTTAGTTTGAATTTCCCATCAGAATAAGCCACTGTGATAGTCGAAACAGTTGCTATGTTGAACAAAATATAGTGAATATCGAAAACCCAAGTTATATATATATATATATATATATATATATATATATATATATATATATATATATATATATATATATATATATATATATATATATATATATATATATATATATATATATATATATATATACATATTCATATAAATTTATATAATAATAATAATCCTTATTCATCCTTTCAAACATATAAAATAAAATGTGTAAGACACTTCAACTCACAAGGTAATCAGAAATCACAATCGTTGAAATATTCATCTTCTGAGTATTAACATTTCTTAATCAACTTCAACTTAACTACATTACTAAAATTAATTTTCGGTAAGCATTTTATAGCATCACATAGGAAAATTTTGAAAATTTGACAGTATACTAATGTCGATAGGAGAAACTCGACTAAAATATTTTCAAGATGGTGGCACTTCCGATTATACCGGAAGTAAATACTAACTTGCTTATTTCGAATGGGACACCCTATGTATTAATAAATTTTTGGATTCTACGCAAGATTCTAGGCACATTTTATGTATTATGTTCTATACCTAAGTCTGAACGTTTTGGACATATTTAGGTTTTTATGTCAAAAATGACGATTGCATGCCCTGATATAATTATCAATTGTTTCTATAAGGAAGCTCTTATTACTTACTTTAGTTTGGACTCCTTGTTGAGAAATACCTACTCTAATAGATTTTGTATAACATTTGGATAACTTGTCATACAGGGTAGGGTGTTCATAAGATAAAATCTAAAATGATTGAGAAAACTGTCAAAAATCAATTTTTTCAAATGGAAACCCCCATTTTTCTTATTTTGTAGTATTTAGCATCAAAAATTAAGTTTATTTTGTATAAGGTTATATATACTTAAAATTTTTAATTTTCGAAATATTGCCAATTCAATATTTTTATATAACGATTATGCCACGACCAAGTTACTCTTAGTTGGCTATGACGTTGGCATACTGAAACAATCAAACTCTAAATAAATTTTTTGATCACATCATTTGAAAATTATTAATAATCATTCCGGGACGCTTAAATTATGCGTACGAAGATTATTTAAACTTATTCATTATTTATGGCAACTAAGAAGTCTTCATCAATAGTCATGGTTTTTATCGTTCGACTGGACTTTCCTCAGTCCAAAGTTCTTGAAAGTTGCTTTACAGCCTTTCTCGATGGCTTTTGTTTTTGCGGTTATCGGATGGAAAATTTTTCACATGTTCTTGATAACGCTTTATCACATTGTCCATAAATAATAAATAAGTTCAAATAACCTTCGTACGTATAATTTAAGCGTCCCGGCATGATTATTAATAATTTTCAAATGCTGTGATCAAAATTTTATTTAGAGTTTGATTGTTTCATGATGCCAACGTCATAGCCAACTAAGAGTAACTTGGTCGTGGCATAATCGTTATATAAAAATATTGAATTGGCAATATTTCGAAAACTAATAATTTTAAGTATATATAACCTTATACAAATTTACCTTAATTTTTGATGCTAAATACTGCAAAATAAGAAAAATGGGGGGTTTTCATTTGAAAAAATTGATTTTTGACAGTTTTCTCAATCTCATTCTAGATTTTATTTTTTGAACACCCTGTATGACAAGTTATCCAAATATTATACAAAATCTATTATAGTAGGTCTTTCTCAACAAGGATTCCAAACTTGAGTTAGTAATAAGGGCTTCCTTATAGAAACAATTGATAATTATATCAGGGCTTGCAATCGTCATTTTTGACATAAAAACCTAAATATGTCCAAAACGCTTAGACTTAGGTATAGGACATTGTACGAAAAATCTGCCTATAATTTTGCGTAGAATCTAAAAATGTATAAATACATAGGGTGTCCCATTCAAAATAAGCAAGTTAGTATTTACTTCCGGTATAATCGGAAGTGCCACCATCTTGAAAATATTTTAGTCAAGTTTATCCTATCGACGTTAGTATACTGTCAAATTTTCAAAATTTTTCTATGTGTAGTTTTCTATATACAGATCGCGTTCTTTCCCTGTGAGACACTCTATATATATATATATATATATATATATATATATATATATATATATATATATATATATATATATATATATATATATATATATATATATATATATATATATATATATATATATATATATACAAAATGAGCCGAAATATTGGCTTTGTTCTTAAGGCAGAACAAAATTCAGTAGAAATGTCATTTCCTTTGGGAAAGAGAGTGGTAGGTAAGTGCATGTTGTGCGAAAATTTTTCAAACCAAAGGCAAATTATGTAAAACTTTAATATGTACAACATTCACGAAATTTTCGTGCTAGGGCATTTTTGTAGATAATTCATTTTTTTACGTGGTTCTTAAGAATTCAATTATTTCCGCAGCTCCTCCAGCTTCAGTGAGAAGGTTGAAATTTCGTATGCAGATTGAGTTGATTCAAGGAAAGTCTGTTTTGTTAGTTTTAACCATTTATTTCAATTTCCGTCATTTTAATGTAGTTATTTCATGTTTTTTTCGTGGATTTTAAGGTATTGCACACTTCTCTTCTGCTTCTCTAAATTGACTTCGATGGTTGAGTATTTATATGTAAAAAAGAAGAGAGGTGTCAAGGGACACCCGGATGTGTCGATTAATTAGCGAAGGAATTGTCATGAAATTGCTGATTGATTTTTATTTTAGTACATAAAAGTATTTAGGAAATTTAGTATTAGGTATAGAGAATAACAAATAACGTAAACTTGAATAATCCTACGATATTGTAAATGAAAAAATGAAAAAAGCTAGAAGACACCTCTGGGATTCGAACCCAGAAATAAGACGCACCAGGATTCGGTACTTAGACCACCCGGTCGTCAACACTATGTTTTTAGACGCAAGAGTGATAATAGGGAGTTTTTGAGTTTCAATTTGAAGTCAACGTAATTATCGTAAACCGATATGTTGAGTTTGCGCAGAACGGAAAACGTTATTAACGGGTTGAAGATCCAAAAAGGGTTTTTGAATTCAAATTTATGCGAACGTCAAATAAGTATAACCTCTCTTGTGTTCTTGTATTATTTTTTGTCGGGTGATTTTTCCAATTTTCATTCACATATTATTAGCGTTCTTAGGGTAAATTATCATGGAAGATGTAATAGACTATATAGCGATCAGGCGCGGGGATGTGGATCATAATTTAATGAGAGGTATAATCTTACATAACATCTTTGAAGAGGAACAAGAACGTGAAAATATTGATAGAAACATATCCGGATTCGATTTGTATAATATTGAGGTTGAAGAGGTGAAAAGAAATTTCCGTTTTCAAAGAGAGGATTTGCCACGGTTATGCCAAACTTTGCAGATACCAAACCCAATTGTCTGGACATAAAGCAACTGGTAAATGCAATTGTTTTTAGTAATAATTGTGATTAATTTGGGCAAATATATTTCTTAGGCATCGAAGGCTTATGTATATTTTACTGTTCTCATTGAAAATAATTTTTAATACAAAGGAAGAAGTTTGGAACGAATTAGCACGATAGTATATATGATATTAATCACTTATCATAGTTTAAATAGTCTATTTTTCTTTAGTTTGTAACAATTTAACACAAGCGCGTTTAAACTTGTCAACACCGCGAATATAACGGACGTTTATTAAGCGAACGTTAAGGTCCCGATGATAACGTAGTACGTTATCGGTAAATAACCGTCTCGGTAATTTCAAAGCTTCTGCGCATGCTCAGAATAACCGAAAACGTGTAAATTTAGGGTCTCAAAAACTCCAAAATAACTAGAGGATAACGTATCGCCACGCTATATTATAATTGAATATAAACCTACAATACGCAGTCATTATTTTATGGAACAAATTTGTAAAGCTTTATCTTTTCATTTTCATTATGCCATATCTGATTCATGTCGTAATCTGTTCTTTTATACATATAACTTATACACAATAATTTCGATGTTTCACATCAATGCATTGGCTACGTAGCGGAATGGGATCAGAAAGTGACGGGATGAGAGAACGGAAAGAAAGAGGGAGAAAACGGCGTGCGCGCGCAAAAAGTGTCGTTACAATTTTTGTTCTTAATTTTTTCCGTCTAGCCCCCTTTCACAACGCGCGATAAGGAACTTCTTTCCAAAAGTAGAAAAATGATGGCAAAATGCGAAATTGCTAACGCAGCTCTACTGCTCACGAGTTTTTTTTTATAGGTCCTGAATGGAAAGAAATGCGCACCACACTAAGTCCTACCCACACAGGCAGCAGAATGAGGGGTATGTTTGTTCTAATGGAACAATGCGCAAAAAATTTCGTTGATTATTTCGCCCAGCAAAACCAAGATATAGTAGAAATAGAAGCCAAGGAAACTTTTACTCGATTTACAAATGACGTTATTGTGTCTACTGCTTACGGCTTGCAGTGCGATTCTTTGAAGGATAAAAACAATGATTTTTATGTCAGAGGAATGCAGACCACAGACATGTCAGGACTTTGGAAATTCATTAAATTCGATTTACTGAGGGCATTTCCATGGCTTGGTAAGGTGAGAAAATCGACCTTCTGAAATATTCAATCACATAAACTTTTATCAATATCAAAATAAGCTTTCTGTTTAGATTACTACGTTATCACTAGAATAAATTAGTCTATCTATATTATACTGAATATTATAATGAAACAAATTATAAATTCGACAGTGATGCCAGTAGGAAATAAATACGAACCATTCATTTGTGTTTATGCCTACAAATAAGTCAAGAATTTTTTTTAATATAAGTTCTTTAGTTAAACAAGAATACTCTCAAGGTGCACAGATAGATGACACATCGAAAACTATCACAGAAGGAGATTAGGAATTTTTATATCAATCATGATACGATTTTGAATATTTGCGTAAATCGCAACAAGTACTTCAGGAGCGCATTCTCGAGAGTATGTCCAGAGTTTTTAAAAACGTTATGTTAGCTTGCTTTGGAACCACATACGCTACAGTTGCAGAGTAGACATTTCATGTCAGGAGATATGTATTCTAGCGGCGGGATTCTGCATTTTCGTTTTAAGCAGCTCCCTTGGAAAGTTGCTTAATAGAGATGTATATAAGCACCTTCTCACTTCAGTCCAATAGATCCTTTCAAACTTAGAGAATCACTTTGAAATTTACTTATTTCTACGGTTGCACATTCAACTGAGAAGTATATAAGTAGGGAAGACCGGGTACAATAGTAACATTTTGCACTTTCGCCTTGATTTCCCGTTAGGGGTTATTATTTTGGTAAAATTGATATAGCCATATATAAATTCCGTTTATATTCTATACATTAGCATCTTAAATTACCTTATTATTGTGTATTTTGCATGAATCACAGAAACTTTGCTATTTGATACTTTCGACCACGTTGGTGGGCTGAAAGTAACACGCTGTGGGTCGAAAGTAACAGGGCAAAGGGGGTTGTAATGAATATGATACGACATATTCAATCAAACAAATATTTATTGGAAAACTTTGTATTTATAGCACAAATAAACATTTGCATTTCAAATGATAAAAAATTAGGTATTTTGTGAAAACAAATTAATATTATTAACTCCTCCTTAGAAATGATTATTACTTTGAGTAAAACCAATCATATCACAATAATTTTTTTCTTATCAGACTGTTCAGTGTCAGTCTCTATTCAGACTTACAATTATGGCACACATAATTCATTGACGCGTTCAGTATGAGACCACATTTTGCATTCGAAACAATGCAGGTATACTTTGCTGATTAAGTTGAATATTGCTAAAATTTTCTGAACAAACGAGGCAGAAGCAATCTTTGTCGTTAGATTTATTAGCTTGTCTACAACTGCGCTAGTATTTCTTGCTTTAATTTTTTTTATATATATACAATGTTACATGGCAGTCATTATATAATTTTTTCACAATCATCAAAATTCTCTTCAGCCGCTTTCCGATCCATTTTCATGTTAGTTGTTATTCGTGCGGTGGTTCTTATGCGTTGTCGCGGCATTCTGTTGAAATAAAAAAATACACATAAAAAGTTTACTTAGAGTAAATCAATACGGGGACAAAAGTAACATGTTACTTATGTACCCATAGGGCAACGTTACCTTTGTACCCTACCACATTTTTGTTAAAACATGAAAGATAACCTTGAAACGGAACGTGCTAGACAAAAACAAATTAAAGCACTGTAAAATCAATCTGATCGAGTATTAATAATATGAAAATATTCAGATTAATATCATCTCTTCAATACTTCATAAACGTTTAATAAGCAAACGTCAAAAAATTTACTTTTCATTTATGAAATCGCGTTGTGTCCTCTCACACGATCTAACAGTGCGTGGCGCGAGCGGCGATTGAATGCAATTGAAGGTGGCGCCACTAGTTATCACCTGACAGCAGCTAAGCGGTGTTTTGGCAATTGTTTAAACCTACAGACCATTTGTTACTTACGACCCGCCATTACTATTGTACCCGGTCTCCCCTACGTTCTCACTTTATTCCCTTATCATCTCCAGCACTACAGAATCACTCTGAAATTTACTTATTTCAACGGATAATTGCTTATTTGAGAGGTATATAAGTACGTTCTCACTGCAGTCTATTAGATACTTATGCATATTAACTGGAAAAATACAAAATTCGGGGCTAATCGTCTCTGTGAAACTCTATTCTAGAGTATATCTTCTAAAACACGGCGCTCATATACTCATATATCATGTGAAAAGTCTTATATTATTAAATATTATTGTGCCAATTTGTCTTTGTATTGAACATTATCGGGAAGTTGTATATGTACAAAAAAGCTTGCGAATACCTTTCTTATAATTTGCCATATTTGGTCGTCGAACCCTTCTCTGGATCTGAAGGGCCTCCAAAGGGTAAATTTTTCTGTGTCGCTTGAATTTTTCCCTATCTGGAACGAAATGGACCGGGATAATGAGACTTTATCATAGAGTTTTTGATATCGTTAGATCGGGCATTGCCTATACATTGACGGAAATTGGTGAGCTTGGCTCGAAGGTCACTTTGGTCAACTAAATACTCAAAAAAACTGGCTTTAGGGGTAGGTACTTTTCAGGAAAATGCTGGATACATCCTGGAGACTTGGCCATAAAGTTAACTCATGTGTTGTCAGTTCCATTGTAGTAATGCCGACTTAAAGTGCTACATTGGTTGGACCGACCGTTGAAAATTGGTAATTTTGGAAGAATTTCTCCCATATATGAAACAATGTTTGAGACATTGAGAGATTGCAGGTGAGAGAAATTATAAGAGAGGCGAGAGTAATATACGAAGGTTGAGTGACCTCGTCAGAAATGTTGAGAGGCATGTTAAGGAACAATGAGGCAAACATAATCCACACTATTCACGTAGTCAAATTCGCACAAAATCATTCTGATTCCCACTAAATCTTGCAGTGATTCAATCCCCTAGATTCAAGACTTATCACTTATGTGATCGGCGATTTACTTCAATACAGCGATTATATAATTTCACTGTTAACATTATTCACAACATTCAATTTTCATGTCAACTAATCACCTAATGGATTTGAACGAGTATATACTCGTTCAAACCATTGGGAAGACCACTAGGTTTATAAATGGGTCGTTAAGGCCTTTTCCATTAAGTTTTTCCTCTTTTCAGTTCGGAAAATATACCTACCTGAAAAAATTTATAACTCTAGAATCGTAAAATGATTTTTTCTGGTGCTGCGATGAAAAACTTGTATTCTTGTTCCACTGTTCTTCTTTCCATTTAACCAGACTGAGTCAAAAAAACACGTGACAGGATACAATTAGTTACTGATCATTAAATATCATTTATCATTAAATATATTTTATTATCAATATTGTCTGTGTTCACGATTTGAAAATATTTTTGAATAGAATTACTAGGTTAACAACTTATTACATCTTCAAAAAACTCTTATATATAGTATCAATTGTTTTCATAGATATATTCCCGGTAATTTGGTTCTAGAGCTGATTTATGAAAATGAACTACATGAGAACTATAATTAAGAAAATGTTTTTCATGATACCATTCTCCAATATATTTCATGTATTTTATGATTTCAATAGGTATACAAAATTTTGTGATATACCTATTATTTAAATTTTTAGATAATCAAAGTTGAGCTGTTCGATCAAGAAGCCACGAAATTTTTCCGAACCATAATCAAAGAAAATATTGAGTATCGTTCAGAAAAAAAGATATATGGACAAGACATGATATCCCTTCTTATGCGTGACCGAAAGGAGACGCAGAAAGCGGAAACTGACGATGCTGTGAAAAATGTTACAACCGATGTAAACTATGCCGCCGTTGAAGAATATCAGTTTGAAACCCAGAAGAAAACACTCAGCTTCAACATGGACGATATAGCAGCCCAAGCACTAGTATTCTTTGTTTCTGGGTTTGGAACGATCTCCTCTGTTTTGAGCTTTTTAACGTACGAATTGGCTGTGAATCCTGATATACAAAATAAATTATTTGAAGAAATGGATCAGTTTCGGTCAAGCAACGAAAAACTCACATATGAGGGACTTTGCGGTTTGACGTATCTTGATATGATCATTTCAGGTTAGTAATTAGATAACTGTTGAATTGGGTTTTTGAAAAAAAATTATTAGTTTTTTAATTCATTTTGAAACTTCATCATAAATGATACTAATAGTCGATGCGAAAAACACTCAATAATTTTCTTTATTATTTATAAACACTTTAAAATTTATAAAATTTTTCAAAGAATCGCTAGACTAAAAACGCGCCACGATGGGCGGCCATGTATATTTTAAGGTATATAATATGTCGTGTCTTTCTAACAAACTTGGATTAATAACACTTCCAAGCTTATTTGTTTTTGAAATATGTAAGTATGTTTATACTAATAAGAGTATTTTTAATTCATTAAAAGATAAACATACACGCCAGCAAATTAATTTCTATGTTCCTTACAATAAGTATAAGTTAGGATGTACTGTAGATCACCTGACTCTTGGGGGCCACAATTTTTCAACAAACTGCCGAAATCTCTCATTGTGTATCCTAGCCTGAAGGTGTTCAGGGCAAGTTGAAAAATATATTAGTTGATATATGTTTATATTCTGTAGAAGATTTTTTAAGGAAAATGTATTTTTTTTTCAAACGTATAATAATATCTATATTATTTTCGACAACACAGATCGTAGAAATAACCTATTCTTTTACTAGTAAAATAATGAACGCTCATTATTGTACTAGTAATAAATAATGAGAAATGATAGCAACGTCTTATTATGGGCGTTGTATCCAAGTAGGTAGGAACTGTCATTTAATTTTCATTTAATTTGATGTTTGTCAGTATAGAAAAGTGTTGTAAAAATGTAGAAGTAGAAGAATTTCAATGTACACCTCCGGAATTAGTACGAGTTCTGGAATCAAAAGAGATTTACATTCAGGAAAGCTTTCAAATGAAAATATTTCTGACATAGTAAATACTGACAAGCACCTTACTAATCATAACATGTACACCAATGACAAGATTGTGAATGTCGAAGCCGAAAGCGGTGGCCTAAATTTAAAAAACTGCAGTATACAAAACTGCACCTTTAATATTACATTTAATAAATAGGTAATGCTTATGCAAGCCATAACTGTTTTTCATATTTGTATTAATAAATAGTTGAGATATAAACAATGTATTCAATTTACGCTATTTACGCAAATTACGCAAAATAACGCTTGAATAAAAAATAGTATATGTCACTCGGAGCAGAAGACCCTTTATATGTTTCGCCCAGTTTGCACAGCCTCGGCAGTGCAAGAATCTGGGCTCAGCAATAATAATAGCCTTCTACTCCTAGTAAAATATTGTACTATTCTTCTTGTTTATTTGACAATTCCTGAACAAATGTTATCTTGTCAGATAGGAAAAGAAATTTTTATTATCATTTTTAACAGACTATGTGAATTTGCCTTGAATTCACTGATTTGATTTTAGAAATACTTAGAAAATGGCCATCATTTATAAGAACCGATAGAGTTTGCACAAAATCCTACACAATTGAACCAGAAACATCGAACGAAACACCGCTCCGTATACTTAAAGGACAATTTCTATGGATACCGATTTTTGCAATACATCACGATGAAAAATACTGGCCCGATCCGGAGAAATTTGACCCCGAACGTTTTTCCGCTGAAAATAAAACGAAAATCATTCCCGGCACATATGTACCTTTTGGAATTGGACCTAGGAACTGTATAGCATCAAGATTCGTCCTTCAAGAAACCAAGATATTGATCTATGAAATTTTAATTAAGTTTGAGATCGTACCTGTTGAAAAGACAGCCATTCCGTGCCAGCCATACAAAAAATCTTCTGCCCTTTTACCTGGAGATGGATTCTGGTTTGGACTTAAATTGCGAAAAACATCAAAGTAATTGTTAAACGTTTTATGTTCAGAAATATGCAATATTTAATTGATCTAATATTTTTTAAGGTTGAATTCCACAGATTATAGTTTTTAATATAAATATGACTATAACATAGTATCTAAGAAATTGAAATAATTATATCAAATAATTCAATTAGCATTAATAAATGGATGTGTTAATCTGTAACGATAACTTCTTTCATGAGCAATTTGCTGAAAAAGTGAAAGCATTTAATGTGTTTCAAACGACCTGAGATGATTTCAATAAATTGTGTTTATGCTGGATTTGAACAGCTGTAAAAACCAAAAAGACTTCTGAGGGTAGAGCGTTCCATAGGATTACGGTTCGATACAGAAATACCCTTCGGTAGAACGGTAGGTTGTTAGGATGTGCATGGCGAATTGGTGGTTTCATCTGCATACTTTGTTTGGATAGTGAATTGAGTTCCTGGTGGAAAAATGGAGGTGATGGCTGCAGAACATCTGCCGTGATAATATCAGTACAAGAGATACAAGTGGGAAACCTTGAATGAGTTAAGTTGCCATTACCGAGCTGTCTATTAGAATCACTACTTTTTTTTTAATTTAGTAAAGAATTGCTTAGGTGCATGTGGTAGTATTCCAATGCTGGACGAACTTCAGCCTTATGAAGCAACAATAAACGCTTAGGCGTTAACATATTCTTAGCACGAAAAAGACACCTAAGTTTTTATGCATCCAACTGAGCAATAGTGGAGAAATATTCTTGTCAAATTGCCCAACACGTTGATTGCCAGATGTAAAAGCACTGACAGATCTCCTGTTGTTGGTGGATGCTATCAGGAGATCATTAATATGTACCTATAAAAAAAGCGTCGGTAACAATAGAAACGCTTGATGCACACCGGCGTTTACAGCAAGCTGGTCTGAGCTCTAACCATTGAGCGCAACACGTTTCAGCCTTTCATGCATCTAGCTTACAATCAAGCCCTATAGTTATTCGGGAAGACCATAATATTCATGCGTCGATAGCATCGTTTTGTGCCATGCCCCGTCGAATATCTTAGAGATATTTGGGACAACTTCTTATGATTTTCCATTTTTTTTTTGACTACGGTTGTCTACAGATGTATGACTTAGCTGAGTAGGTCATCTGTTGAACGATAACGTCGATTTAGAAACGCTCTCTGATAGATCATTGTGGCTGTTTTAATTTGCATGGCAAATTGGTATGGTATTGATTGTACACCATGTGTGACTAGTAAATTATGGTCCTAGTGGAACAGTGGAGAAAATGGCTGAAGAGCACCTACAGTGATAATATCTGTATAGGAGACATAAGTCGGAAACCTTCCATCGATATTCGAGAGAATAAAGGTGAGTTATCAATGACGGGTTGTCTATTAGCATAGCATCTTCTTTTTTCATTGACCGCAAAGTGTATAGGGTATAGTTGGGTGAGATGGCGCAACGGGTGAGATGACTCGTTCAATTTATTTCGTCTATGTGCTAGTAGATGAAATGCCGATTACATGTAGCCAATCTTGCATATGTCCAGTATTATTATAATATCGTGGTCAGTAACTGACCCTAAAATAAAAAAATTATTGATACTAAGTTTGATAAATGCTTAAAAATATCATCCTTTAGTTGAAGACGTTATATTTTTTTACTGCTTGATCGTAAACTAAGTTAATTTACACTAATAACTAAGTACAACTTTTTTTTTTAAATCTAACCTTGAAATAATGCCTTAATGCGAACTTGGATAATAAGTTAGGAGCTAAGTGTTATCTTCCCTGATGGGCGAGACGGCTCGCGCCATCTGAACCGCACTGTCGGGACAGATGGTCCGCTCCAATTTATCCACCAAGTTTAATTTATCACATCTATTTCGGAAGTAATCGCTACGTGGAGGTACTTCTTAATTTTCAAATTAGGGACAGTTAAAAATGCTGTGCCCAGCTTTAAAGCGACAGGAATTTATTCCTTTCAGCTTTTCCTAATGTTCTTGAATTAACAGGCAATAATGCATCTAATATTACGGACAATAATACTGTCGAAGATACAGGCAATACTTCTGGCAAAATGTTAGATTCCGTAAGTCCCATTCCCTCCTCGTTCAAGATCGAGTGCATAGTTTAACGTCAGTGGTCACATGAAGGCTGAACGAGTTTCGTTGATAAATATCCTCGTTGTGAAAAAAGCAAATGAAGTTAGAAGTTGTTGTGTTGATAACTAATTTTATGTATATTATATTTTGAAAATGAATTTCCCACCCGAATGGTTAATTCCCAATGGTTAGTTAAAAATATGTGTATGAACCATGCTGCCCGCATGAATATCTCATCACTTTTTTAGTGCGATATAATACCCGCCCTTGGTGGGAGAGATGGCTCACTAAGCTTTTCTCTATAATAATTTCTCAAGTGGGAAATAAAACATTTTTGGTCTTATTTCATATATTTTTGTTTACTTCTGTTCAATAATATCCTCACTTTGTGAAAAATTCGCTATTCTCATATGTGATTTAGTGCTCTTTTCACTGTTTCAAAAAAAGGTGCGCCAACTCACCTGACTTTACCCTATGTCTTTCATGCAGGTAGCTTACAATCAAGCCGCATAGTTATTCGGAAGACCATAATATTCATGCCTCGATAGCAGTGCGTTGTGCCAAACCCCGTCGGATACCTAAGATATATTTAGGGCAACTGCTGATGATTCTCCATTAATTCTTGATTACGGTAGTTGAAAGATGTATGAATTCGCTGAGTAGGTCATCTGTTGAATTACAACGTCGATTTAGAAACGTCCTCTGGTAGACCGTTCTTGAGGTTTCTTGTGCATGGCAAATTGGTGTGTATTAACTGCATACCAAGTGTTATGAGTAAATTGAGCTCCTGGTAAAATTATTGAGAAAATGGCTGCAGAACACCTTCTGTGATAATATCTGTAAAGAAGATACATGTCGGCAACTTTCATTCGATGTTCGAGTTTTTTTTTTATTTATTCAAGCAGATGCAAGGTGTGCTTTGATGCAGCGCTCGAAAAAGTTTATTCCTAAATAACTGACTATCAGTGCCGAAATAAGCCATTTAGGCGAAATGTTCTTTGTGATGAATTTGTATAAATTTCTTGAAATATATTGATTTTATTTCATTTCTTGAATTTCATATCATAATTTGGAAAGTAAAATTTTTAAATTGGTACCTTAACTAACATACAAATCTACAAGGACTAAAAACGAAACGAAATTGCTTACTGATTTCCTGTTTGTTCTTACAAATCTTGAATTTTTTCAATTCATATATCTGAGTTGATCGTATATATGTCTGAATCATATTATTAAATGAGTGATAATATGAATTGAAGTCATTTTTGGATCAACTTTAGACAGATGGGTTAGATTAGAACTTTTGTTTACTAAATAAGCGTTCATTATATTTCGCAGAAGGAATTACCAGATACCTAACTGAAACTAAATATAAAAACAAAATATAAATTCAGTTTTGATTTATATTATATTATATAGAATTAGGGGGCATCGGAAACAATGCCACTGAGCAAGAATCTATACCAAAATTATTCCTTCCTCACATCAAAGGAGTAACAGACAAGAACCCAAACATCAAAACAATATTCACCACCCAACAAAAACTCTCCCATCTGATCAGATCTGTCAAGGATAAAATTGCTAACGAAAAATACGGTGTTTATGAAATTTCCTGTTTCATTTGTCCTTGATCTAATATAGGACAAACGAACCATCTAAATCAGGTCCGTGCCAAGGAACATTCAGTTTAAGTAAGACACTCAGATATCACCAATGCCCTCTACCAATATCGCACCTATAGAGACCGCATTATCGATTTCACCAATAAGAAAACTATTGCTTCCGTCTGATCTTTCGAATCCCGAAAAAGCTGTAGAAATAAAAAAACGTCAAAATTGTTTGAACACCAGAGATGATAGTCACAGACTTCCATCAGCATGAAAACCAGTTCTCTTAGTGGTCGCCATGTCACACCAAATCAGAGTGCATCCCGTACTGATGAGCGTGAGTATTTTTTTCGAAAACGAATGGAGATATATCAAATCTGAAAGGCGATATGAAATCAGCAAGAAATTGTCTAAAACATTTCCCATTCAACCTTTCTTCTATCTCCTATATTCACCCGAGATAGCAATGTTGGTGCCTTTATTTTGGGACACACTGGAGATATATATAAATATATATATATATATATATATATATATATATATATATATATATATATATATATATATATATATTTATATATATATATATATATATATATATATATATATATATATATATATATATATATATATATATATATATATATATATATATATATATATATATATATATATATATATATATATATATATATATAATATATATATATATATATAATATATATATATATATATATATATATATATATATATATATATATATATATATATATATATATCTCCAGTGTGTCCCAAAATAAAGGCACCAACATTGCTATCTCGGGTGAATATACATACCTATATTCACCCGAGATAGCAATGTTGGTGCCTTTATTTTGGGACACACTGGAGATATATATATATATATATATATATATATATATATATATATATATATATATATATATATATATATATATATATATATATATATATATATATATATATATATATATATATATATATATATATATATATATATATATATATATATATATATATATATATATATATATATATATATATATATATATATATATATATATATATATATATATATATATAAATATATATTATTTATTCGAATTGTTGTTGCCTGTGATTTATTTTTAATCTCTTGATAATTATTAGCAATAACAGGCTGGTTGAATCTTAAAAAACTCGATTTAATTAATAAATTGACGTTTCACTATGACATTCATAGTTATTCAAAACTTTTGAACAAAATTGAAAATTCTTTGACATTTATTGACTTGAAAAAATTGAATAGATAAGATTGATCTGTCTTGTTAAAAATTCTTTCAGTCTAATATTAACATTCAAAATTGTTATCATTAGAAGGCAAGGGAAACTACAGAAACCTTTACCTATGTAATGTTCGAAAATAATAATAATAGGGTACTATTTATTTAACAGAAAGAAATTAGTCACGGGAAAATATTAAAAAAGTAGAGCAGAATAATCGGTATAGAACGTTTATATGGAAGCAGCCGTTGACACGTGTTTCGGACTCTTTGGTCCTCATCAGAACGGCGTAGCTAAGTATTGGATTGAAAATTTGGAGATGAAAATAGTTTAATAAATAAAATCCTCTGTTATGGAAGAAAATCACTTATTTGTGGTTTATTGTTTGAACTCTCCGGTATATATATATATATATATATAATTCGAATAAATAATTAAATATTGCTAGCTGAAAATATGGCAATGATCCCAAACTACATTGTTTTATATTGTAAGTACCCTTTTTCATTTAAAAAATTTGAAATTCTAAATAAAAATTTTCATTAAAAACGGCTACTTCCATATAAACGAACTATACCGATAATTTTTGCTTTACTTGTTTAATATTTCCCAAAACTAATTTGCTTTTTTAATGTTAATTTACTCTTTCTGAGATCTCTCGGATGGAATTAATCGCCTCCGTGGCAAAGTTTGACCAAATCTCCCATACCGGAGAGTTCAAACAATAAACCACAAATAAGTGATTTTCTTCCATAACAGAGGATTTTATTATAAAAATTTCATTAAAAACGGCTACTTCCATATAAACGAACTATACCGATAATTTTTGCTTTACTTGTTTAATATTTTCCCAAAACTAATTTTCTTTTTTAATATTAATTTACTCTTTCTGAGATCTCTCGGATGGAATTAATCGCCTCCGTGGCAAAGTTTGACCAAATCTCCCATACCGGAGAGTTCAAACAATAAACCACAAATAAGTGATTTTCTTCCATAACAGAGGATTTTATTTATTAAATTATTTTCATCTCCAAATTTTCAATCCAATACTTAGCTACGCCGTTCTGATGAGGACCAAAGAGTCCGAAACACGTGTCAACGGCTGCTTCCATATAAACGTTCTATACCGATAATTCTGCTCTACTTTTTTAATATTTTCCCGTGACTAATTTCTTTCTGTTAAATAAATAGTACCCTATTATTATTATTTTCGAACATTACATAGGTAGAGGTTTCTGTAGTTTCCCTTGCCTTCTAATGATAACAATTTTGAATGTTAATATTAGACTGAAAGAATTTTTAACAAGACAGATCAATCTTATCTATTCAATTTTTTCAAGTCAATAAATGTCAAAGAATTTTCAATTTTGTTCAAAAGTTTTGAATAACTATGAATGTCATAGTGAAACGTCAATTTATTAATTAAATCGAGTTTTTTAAGATTCAACCAGCCTGTTATTGCTAATAATTATCAAGAGAATATAAATATATATATATATATATATATATATATATATATATAAATATATATATATATATATATATATATATATATATATATATATATATATATATATATATAAATATATATATATATAATATATATATTATATATATATATATATATATATATATATATATATATCTCCAGTGTGTCCCAAAATAAAGGCACCAACATTGCTATCTCGGGTGAATATAGGAGATATATATATATATATATATATATATATATATATATATATATATATATATATATATATATATATATATATATATATATATATATATATATATATATGCTGAAAACTTTGTAATTCAATGATTCATTCCGATTCCTGATTATTTGTATACAACATTAACTACTTATGACTATGAGTTAACGTAATTGAAACAGTTTTATTGTGATAATAGTTTTAATCTCTAAATCTTAAAGAAAGGATATTCTCAATGAAGTTACATTAATTTCTTTTAAATATACTCTTTAAGATATAATTTTTGTAATAGGAAATTTTTGTTGATAATATCAACTTTTGTCATAAAATATATAGGTATACAGATCAGTTCAACTTTATTCTCAGAATTGTAACTAAAGCCATAAATGAAACCATTGCAACGTTCGACAAAGAAACGCCACCTTTGCCATATGTAATGCAACGTTCACCATAACGCAGATGCTACTTTTGTAACAAAGAAAACAATGTTTGCTATAAACAAATTCATCATTTGCCATAATGAATGCTTTAAAAAAAACTAAACTCTTGCCAGAAGCCTAAGGGAATGCAATTGGAAAGTAATTTACATCCTACATATAATATATCCAATTTTTAAGGCGTCCTACGACCACAACGGTTCGATTTCGTTTGTCCCTTCTATTATGCCAGAAGCTTATGACTGACACAACCAGGCGCACGTAATTTCGACCATAACTAATTCACCTTTGTAATTTATTGTTTCTCTTCGAGACATCATATCTTTCTTTTTGCTTTCGCTTATCATTTGTTATATGGATTGTAATACTTTTTCTAAGTTCTTTTAAATCAAGTCGATTTGTTTCGGTTTGAATTTGATTAACAATTATGGCACTAGAAGGGTGTCTGGATTGCAGCCTATAAGGGCTTTTAGTGGTTGTTCGAGTTTTGCTCGAACACTTCCTTATTATTTACAATTAAAATAATATCAAATTCTATAATCAAATTCTGAATACGTTACAGTGAAAAACGCATATTCAAAATGACTCACTCTCTCTCTTTCTCCAAAAGTATTAGCAGAGGTTACCCACTAAGTATGGAGAAAACACTCGCTTATAAGATATAGCCCTCGAATTTATACACTCAAGGAAAGTTCAAGTCGAATTGAATTACTCTCGTCTTCATATATTATTACTCTCAAGTTTGTGGAAATTATGGTTTTCCTAACCATCTCTATTACTAGTATGCACGCACAATATTTGTTGTCAACTGAAATTCTACTAGAACCGAGAAAGAAGTTGTATTGTACCAGTGTATGTGCCAACAAAATTGCTACAGTGGTATAATATCAATTCCTCTATTGGTACTGGTATTTAGTGAGCTTTGTATTTGTTTTACATATTTATCCCAGTCTGGATGTTCTTTACTGGCTGTTGTGGCGGAGATAGCACTTAGGATTGTCCTATTATACCGTCCACATTGATCGTTACTCTGGTGTGTAAAAAATGTTTTAAAAGCTTTAAGTAAAAACCGATACTCTGTTGCTTATTTATATAGTATACGTCCCCTTGACTGCTCTCGCGCGCTCAACTGTTTTCTGTCACGTTTACAAGTATTTCTTATCTATTTCTCAAAATTTTGACAATAAATCAGAATACACATTTTGTAGTACAGTAGCAGCTCTAGTTTCAAAATGTGTTTGTACAATTGAAATCTGACCATCCGTAGATCATCCATATACGGTGCAAGATAGTGCATGAAATAATTATAACTGCAATTACACAAAAACTAATTATCCGAGAATGCCTACACTGTGCACACATGATGTATTTATCAAGACGTACTATCTCTCGAAGAGTCTGTGCTACAGTTTACATGTGAGAGTTAGAGATTTTTGAAAAAAATGTTATTTTGGTGTTTTGTTCACGGAGCGACGAATTTAATATGGATAACAAAACTTTTGGATATATTTTGCTGAACCGATGTCGGTATGTTCCCAAGTTGGTGAAGCAGAGACTAGACAAGGTAATTTATAAATACAGGCGTTTATTTATCGAAGTTAAATGAAATTAAGACTAGGTACAAAAATTATTACTTGTCTCTATGAATGTCTCTGTAGCACTGATGGTCTCTCGGTGGTACGGGGTGAATGTCGCATCACAAAACAGGACCGCACTTAGGCAACCATAAATAATGCGAAAAAAGGTGTTAAAATTAATAATTACTGTCTGAATTGAATTATTGTGCGAAACATTCCGCCCACCTTGAAAGGCAAGAGTTTATACGCTTTCAATAGTTAGTTCTAAAGGTGATAGAGCACGACTGAACACTTATGAGGTTTCAATAGGCAACACACAGATCTTACGCACGGCACGCTTATATTTCCCCCTTGCAGTCTAGACGGTTACCACACGCACCACACCATCCTCACCTGGGTGGACCTCTTGAATCGTACCAATTGACCATAACAGCGGCGGCAGGTTATCTTCAACTATGAGAACCATGGTACCAGGTATTACATTGGTGGACATTTTCGGAAATCCCTTACTGGAGCGCGCCTGAATTTCAGTGATGTAGTCCTTAGACCATCGCTTCCAAAAATGTTGCATCATCTGTGTGAGATGCTGATATCTGGTAAGACGCCCTGAGTTAACATCAGTCAGGTCAGGTTCAGGAACAGCAACCAAAGGACAACCAATTAAGAAGTTTCCAGGCGTCAATGGACTTAGATCATTCGGATCAATTGAAAGCGGACTAAGTGGCCTGGAGTTTAAGCAGGCCTCTACTTGAACTATAATGGTATTGAATTCCTCATAAGTTAACTTAGTGTTAGCAACAACTCGGCGCAAATGATACTTAATTGCCTTGACCGCACTCTCCCAAATTTCGCCAAAATGCGGGGAACGAGGTGGTATAAACTTCCACGTTACATATTGGGTAGAAAAGAAATCAGCAAACGCACCTTGAGTAGTAGCTTAATTAAAAAACGTACGTAATTCATTATTCGCCCCGACGAAGGTAGTCCCATTATCAGAAAACATAGTTGAGCATTTACCTCGTCGTGAAATGAACCGTTTGAAGGCGTTCAAGAATGAATTTGTGGAAAGATCGACTGCCAGTTTCAAGTATAGGGCCTTCGTTGACAGGCATATAAATACGCATAAATAAGCTTTTATTTTTCACTTGTATATTATATGTTCATTCCACCTTGGATACGGTTGCTATAAACACACTCATTATGCCCTAGGCTATTACGCCCGCATTTGCGGGCATAATGGATCAAAAACGCCCGCTTATTGTACTAGGAGAAACGAAGCAAATTTCATTGATTAAATACTTCATAATCCTTGTCGTGTACGACTCTGGATTTCTCCGGCAAGAATTATTCGCAGCTTTGGCTGCATTTTCTATGATATTCTTGGGTAAATTCATTTTCATTTCCATTATTTCTATAAGACTACACAAAGAAAGCAGCAATGACATTCACTGAATATGATGACAAATATATTCACAAACGTCGAACTATCAACCAATGGCATGCCTACTATGAGAAGGAAAATGGATAGGAGCAATGAAACGATTTTAAAATCGCTTTTTCATCATAATATAATAATTTTTTCGTGAAAAATAAAATCTTGTATGCACCGGGTGCGTTACTAGATCCTTATGCCCATCGGGCAACATTCATCCCTCGGGCCAGAGGCCCTCGGGCCGAATGTTTCCCTCAGGGCATAAGGATCTATATAACGCACTTGGTACATAAATAACTATTACGAATTTCTTGCTTCTGAACAATCCCACCTTGATGAGAAACGGCCCAGCATAGTCGACACCACAATTTAAAAACGGTCTAGAGGGTAATATCCGTTCTTGAGGAAGTTGGCCTAATAAAGTATCAATTGTTACAGGTTTTACTCTGAAACAGATCACGCACTACCTAAGAACCTTCTTAAACTCATTTCTACCTGAAATGGGCCAGAAACGTGTGCGAATATTCGCTAATAATGCCTGACAGTCAGTATGTAGAAGTTGTCGATGCTCGTAGGTTATAATTAACTTAGTTAATGGATGTCCTTTAGGAAGTATCATCGGATGTCTCAAATCGTAATCAAATTCAGAATGTTTGATCCTACCGCCCACCCTTAAGATTCCGGTTTCGTCCAAAAATGGATTAAAATTTTTAAGAACTCTTACTACTAATGTATTTGTTCGCCCTAAATGCCTTAATTTCCTCAGAGAAGCTTTGAGTCTGAGCAAACCTCACTAAACATTTTAGAGAACGTTCAAGCTCTTGAGTACTTAAATGACCATGCAAGCGAGGAATTTGACGACTTAATACATTATTTTTAAAACGTAGAATATATGCCAAAACTCGCTGAAGTTTTAAAAATGATGAAAACTTAAGGAACAGGGATAGGCTGGTTGAATGACAACCAATGACTTAGAATTGGTTTTCCGTTCAGGCATTTCGGAAACTTTAATTGCCATAGAAGAAGGCCAATAATTAATATCATATTTGAGCCATTCTGATCCATGCCACCACAAATCCAAATCACTCAGCTCATTTGGATTAATACCCCTTGAAATAATATCAGCAGGGTTATATTCGGACCTAATATGACGCCAATCATGCTTATCTGACATATCCTGGATTTCGGCTACACGATTTCCAACGAATATCTTCCACCTGTGGGGTTCGTCTAATATCCAAGTCAAGACGATACTGGAATCACACCAGAAGTAATATTGATCAATACCCATATCAATTGATTTGACCGCAACGTGGCATAACCTCACAGCCAGTAACGCACCACACAGTTCTAACCGTGCTAGTGACACATTTTGTAATGGCGCCACCCTTGATTTTGCACACAATAAATTATTTGAAATAGTACCATCATGAGTTGTAGATCTGATATATATGCATGCGCCATAGGCAGCTTCGGACGTATCACAAAATGAATGGATCTCAACTGTTAATGGATTGGCACAAACGACATGTCGAGAAATAGAAATGTTTTTTAAAGACTGTAACTGACCTTGGTAGATTTTCCAGCTACTAAAAAGTTGAGAGGATACACTCTCATCCCAACCTAAGGCTAACAGCCACAGCTGTTGGAGCATTATCTTGGCCCTAATTACAATAGGTCCAATTAGACCAAGTGGATCGAAAATACGTGAAATGTACGACAGAATAGTTCTCTTAGTCACATAATTATTATTTTCGCAAATCTCCTGAGAAAAATTAACAGTCTTGCACTCACGGTCGTCCATCAATGCTGAAATCCCATTCGATCTCCATTTTTGGAGTTCAAACTGACCCTGAGAAAGTACCTCACTAAGCTCACGTTTGATTTCCAGTATTCCCTCGACAGTATTATTACCTGATATGAGGTCATCTACATAAAAATCATTTTGAATTATGCTGCTTATACGAGGATTATTAGTACTGTTCTCTCTGGCCAACTGATGCAGACAGAGAACAGCTAAAAATGCGCATGATGTTCCATACGTGACCGTATTTAATGCATAGGTTTTGAGTGGCTCATCTGGATTAGATCTCCATATTATATGCTGAAGAAATCTCTGATGAGATTGAACATTCACTTGCCTATACATTTTAACGCAATCAGCTGTTATTACATATCTATGCTTCCTAAACCTTAGAATTATTGAAAATAGTTCTTGCTGGATGGTAGGACCGGTCATTACTATGTCATTAAGTGAAAATCCTGAGTTGGTTTTAGCCGAGGCGTCAAAAGCAACTCTCACCTTTGTGGTTGTAGACGACTCCTTTGTAACAGAATGGTGAGGTAAGAAATTCTGAAGAGACTGATCACCAAAGGTAACTTCAGACATGTGACCTAGAGTTTCATACTCTTCCATGAATTTTGTGTATTCTAACTTTAATTCAGGGTTACGTTGCAATTTTTCTCAATGGAGTAAAACCTCTTGATCGCAATTTGCCTAGATTCGCCCAATTTAGATACATCATATTTAAGAGGCATCTCTACAGCAAATCTGCCATTATCTTCACGTAAATGTGAAGAGATAAAATTTTCTTCACAAGCCTTTTGTTCCAATGACCATTGCTGGCGGTTTCCACAATGTTCAACTTGCCAAAAACTCTCAAGCTGCCTTTGGATGACAATATTTGAGGAAAAATGACAGAAAGTCCTATTTACATTTACATTCCTATTTATAACGACATGACCTGATAAAACCCAACCTAAGCTAGTCTTCTGAGCGATTATTTGGGAGTTAGGCAATTTAATTTGTCCTATACATAACAAGTTCCAGAAAATCGAAGCACCTATCAAGGCATCAATTTTAGATGGACAATTGTATGACGGATCAGCTAGATTAATGTTAGTTGGAATGCTTACGTCAGATAGATTTACATAATTAACTGGCAAATTATCAGTTATTTGATCGACAACTAGAAACGACAACTTTGATGTAAAATTACTATAGCAAGATTTAATAGTAGTTTGAACCTTATATGACAAATTTGTGAGTGATTGTCCTAGTCCAGCGACTGGGACATTAATTTTATCTTTCTTCAATTTTAGTAAGATCCTACATTTATGCCGTTTTTAGGATTCATCCAATATAAAAACAACTGCTGTAGACAACAAGACTTGATTATCAATATGATGTGTGTGAACAGTCACAGCCTTGTTCATAAAATTATGATTTCTATTGGGTTGTCCTTGCAAGGCTGCAGTATCAGATGAATGCTCATCAAAATGCAACAATAAGTGATGATGTTTATTGCATAGAATACAATTTGTTTTGATTGGAAATAACTGACTAGAATGATCTACACTTAAGCAATTTGTGCATTACTTATGTTTTTTAGCTTCGAGATATCTCGATTTGGGAGAGAACTGTAAAAATCTGTCGCAAGTAGAAATTTTATGACCAAATAACGCACCTGTTAACCAACAGATAATTTTGAGAATAGCCCTTTGGATCACCCTTACATCCCTTATTATTATATGGTGGGGGTGGAGGTTTATTCTCTTGCTTCTTTAGAACAATGGTTTTCTAGCAGGTTGCATCTTTTACTAAGAATATCACAAAAATCTTTTAATTTTGGATTAGTGAACGGTTCTGCGAAAAGTTCCCACTCACGACTCGTATTATTATCTAATTTTGAAGAAATAAGATAAATCAACATCGTATCCCAGTGATTAACAGGCTCTTTCAACGATTCTAAAGCTCTAATATGTTTGTTGACATTATCAAGCAGCTGCCTCAAACTGACATGCGATTCTCTATTAACAGAATTAAGTTCGAACAATGCCCTAATATGGTTATGAATAATCAACTTCTTATTGTCATATCTATCTCTGATTAAATTCCAAGCTACCTCATAATTGTTAGCTGTAGTCTCAAGGCAGGATATAACTTGGGCGGCTTCGCCGTTTAATGAGCTGCGAAGATAATGGTAACGCTCTACATCTGGTCGAAGGACCAAGGAACCGAAGTCGGTATGTACTCAAGTTGGTGAAGCAGAGACTAGACAAGGTAATTTATAAATACAGGCGTTTATTCATCGAAGTTACATGAAATTAAGACTAGGTACAAAAATTATTACTTGTCTCTATGAATGTCTCTGTAGCACTGATGGTCTCTCGGTGGTACGGGGTGAATGTCGCATCACAAAACAGGACCGCACTTAGGCAACCATAAATAATGCGAAAAAAGGTGTTAAAATTAATAATTACTGTCTGAATTGAATTATTGTGCGAAACATTTGCTTTGGTCTTTATTCACCTTTTTACTCGGATCATAAAACTCAGTGTAAAAAAGTCCAAAATAAGTGTTTTAGATTCCTAGCTTTCAAATTACATGTACCACTTGATATTCATGTCAATTGTCCGAATTTGTTGTCTGAATTACAATTTAGTAATGTCCTGTGAGAGGAACCAGAAAACGATATGTTAGTTAATCAATTTCATAAGAATAATTACAATATTTATTCTACAATGAATAGATTTTGGTGACCAGCAAATTAGTCTGGCATTGATTTATTCCGTTGTTCTTTAACTGGGTTTGAAAATTACTTTCTAGGTTGGTTTTCAATTACATTAAATGACTTTAATAAAATAGAGAATGGCTCTTACGTATTGTTATTCAAATCTTTTTATTTTAAATTTATATATTCACAATTGGGTTTAGCCGTTAATAAACATTGTTTACAAAAAACATTAAAAGCAAATAATGTTAAGTTTTCTTATATCTCCTGTATGAACGTTATCAATACGCGTAGTAGATTTTTGATGGTGCAAGGTTTTAGAATTACACATAATAAGTTGAAATTGAAATATTGATACAAAAAAGTGATGCGATTTAGTTTTCCAAATTACAACAACAAAAATTAGTTGTTCCAACTGACGTCCAACTTATTCAAGATAAGCCAGTACTCGTTCTATTTGATTGTCGAAGGCCCTAGCATAGAGTTCCTGGTACATCTGGATATAATAGGGATGAAACTTGTGTTTTTTAATTATTCTAGAAACACTTCGCCTGCTTAAATCTACGTTTTCACTAATACATATCTCGCTGACTTGTATGAGGATCTTCTATTAGCGAAGTACTAACTTGGAATTCAGTATTAATTATATGGGTTCACGTATTAAGCTTTTTATATTCCTTGCTTCCGGTAACTACGAAATATTATTCAATTAGGATGTTCTTTATTTGGTTACTTCTGAGCATACACTCAACTATCCAAAAAACAGGTCTCTTGACATTCACCCTTAACTAATAACATTTTTGATTAGTGATTCAAAATTTGAACCTCAAATGGTGTGAAACATAAATTGAAAATAGAACTGACAGAAACGTTTTGAGCCAGAACAAGGAATATCATGACTGTGCTATAATAATAATAACGATTTCAAAGCCAACTTCAATTTCAATGAATTGCTGTTAACTAATAACAATGCTGAAGGAAAAAATTTCAAGATTTTAAAAACTTTCAGAGTTAGGTATTTACAACACTTATACGGATTGAAAGATAATCAGTTTTTCTATAAAACAGATCAAAAATACATGGTGCTTCATTTGAATTCATCTAGTTTCGTAAGTTTTAATTGTTCAATAATATATTCCTCAATTAAAACACACTGTATGATGGGGCACAACAGTCAATATCGCATAAAGTATGGTAAAGGCTCTTACAAAGTTGGTCAACTAAACAAATGTTTATTCTTACTATTCTCGTCGTTATTTTATTTTTTCGTAGGTCCTGGAATTTTCCTGATATCGATTTATCTCAAGATAGGTAATAAAAAGGATTAGAGTCTCAAGTCTCAAGAAACATACATTCTTTTTAAATGTATAATTCAGATATCTGAAAAAATAAAGGGTACTTACCCCATTCAAAAAACCTATTTGATATGCTACGCCTTTCTGAGTCATCCCGTATGTTTGAAAATATTTTTGGATTATAGCACTTATCAAACTGGATATATCACAAACATTATTTTTAGCAGGTTTTCACTTTGAAAACCTGCTTATTAAAATGGGTGCGAATAGCAACTATAGTTAGTTGGACCTAGGACGAAGATAGTTTTTCGTTTCATGAATTTTTATGATGCTTGGCATTAAAAACTCAATCTCATATATCCATCTATATATATATATATATATATATATATATATATATATATATATATATATATATATATATATATATATATATATATATATATATATATATATATATGTTCGTATGTATGTACTTGTGTATTTTATCGTTGTTCACACGATAACGGGCGCAATTATGAAGCAATAGGGTTGAAAGTTTGTAAATAGGTAGTTTCGTATGATACCTTGGACGGGATTGTTTTTATTTCGAATTGATTGTGGGTTGACCCCCTGGGGGGAAAATAAATCTTATCTACACGATAAAGGTCGCAATTTTGTAGCAATAGGGTTGAAAGTTTTTATCCAAGTAGTTTTGTATAATATCTTGAATGGGATTGGTTTTGGTTAGGATTGGTTACAGGGTTGACCCCCTGGGGGAAGAAATAAATCTTGTCTACATGATAAAGGGCTTAATTTTGGAGCAATAGGATTGAAAGTTTGATGGTAGGTAGTTTCGTATGATATATTGAATGGGATAGGTTTTGCTGAGAGTTGGTTGGGGGTTGACCCCCCCAGGGAAATAAATCTTGTTTACACGATAGAAGGCGCAATTTTGGTACCATAGGGTTGAAACTTTGTAGGTAGGTAGTTTCGTACGATATCTTAGAGATCGACGATATTTATTTCTATATGAATTGGTTGGCGGGTTGACCCCCCGGAGGAGGAAATGAATCTTGTTTACACGATAAAGGGCGCAATTTCATGGAAATAGAGTTGAAAGTTTGTGAGTTCGTAGTTTCGTATGATATCTTGGATGTGATTGGTTTTGGTACGAATTGGTTGGGGTGTTGATCCCCCGGGGAGGAAATAAATATTGTTCACACATTAGAGGGCGCTTTTTTTTTTGAATTTGGAAAAAAATCATAATTTAATGAATATGTTTTTTAAACTGGATACGTTATGGAAACCTGCTCTTCTAATGCAGCTCGCTGCGATAGTTTTTTTCTATTACCTACTTGTCATTCCGATGTTATCGAATACTGTGATCTACCCAATATACATATTATATAAGTTTCCTATTTTATGGAATGATGATACCAATAGTCTCTACGACAACTTACCTACATGTTAGTTCTATATTGTATTCTTTTTCATAAATCTGGCGACAAATTGATAATGGTTCTTGCTTGCATCTTTATTCAACTGTTTGTATCTTGAATTTCTATATTCACATCTAGATGTTAATAAATATTTATTTATATATATATATATATATATATATATATATATATATATATATATATATATATATAAGTAAGAGTAGTTGAAGAGAGGGGGTAGAGGAGCAGGCAAGGAGAAGTATGACATTCGAAAGCGGAGGCATTTTGAACATTACAGTAATTATGTATATATATATATATATATATATATATATATATATATATATATATATATATATATATATATGTATATATATATATATATATATATATATGTATCTAAACATCTAGAATTTTCAATTTTTCTAGAAAGAAAGTATAGTTTAGTTAGAACATGTGATCTCCTAAATCACAAGTAATGTCTTTTCAAAGACAACAATCAAATATTTTAAACCTATTTTGTACATTACGTGGGTAAAGGTTTCTGTGGTTCCCTTCCCATCTAATATCAACAGACCTGTCTGTTGATATTGGACTAAATAGCACGTAATTAATAACTGAAGACGGCCACAGCCGCAATGGGAAATTTGTGAAAAAAAGATAAATAGTACCCTATTATTCTTATTCTTTGACTCTTCAAAATCAAAATAATTTGAACCTATTTCGAACATTACGTGGGTAAAGGTTTCTGTGGTTTCCCTTACCATCTAATAATAACAAATTTGAATGTTAATATTAGACTGAATAGCACGTAATAAATAACAAAGAACGGCCACAGCCGAAAAAATTTTAGTGAAACATAGTAGTATGTTTCTATTCAAATTTTTCAAATCAATAACTATCAAAGAAATTTTCAATTTTTTCAAAAGTTTTGATAAAGCCACGAATGTCGTGGCGAAACGTCAATTTTTTAATAAAATCGAGTTTTTTAAGATTCAACAAGCCTGTTATTGCTTATAATTATCAAGAGAATATATATATATATATATATATATATATATATATATATATATATATATATATATATATATATATATGTATATATATATATATATATATATATATATATATATATATATATATATATATATATGTATATATATTTATATATATATATATGAATTCTTGATTTTTATCTGTTTATCGTATTCATTCCAAGAGATATCAATTATTGGTATAACAGGTTTATTTCGAACATTACATTTTAAATTAAAATTCATTGGACGTTTCAATGGAGTTTCCATCTTCATCAGCTAAAATCGGGATAAATACAATTCAAATGCCTAAATATAAAACATATATACACATACACTAAAATAAAATAACATAAATTGTATCTCACCAGAATGTTCGTCGGTAGTTGTCACAATACTACTTGACTCTTGAATCTCTGTTTAACCGATGTATAATCGTTCATGCGTATAGAGCTCATGTATTACAATAATGGGCATATATCGAACTTAGGCCCTTTATATCTATTTTGTTGTTAACTGTGTTGTCTTGGTTCTTCTGTATAAAAATCATTTCAAGGATTTCGCGTGATTTTAAGTTTTTTTCTATAGTTAGTATGTGTGTTTCATCGTAATCGAAATCATGTCTTTCTGATTGTTTGTGTTTTGTTCAGTGCAGTGTTCGCTGTTTTGGCATATCTGTGGGCTTTTAGTCTATCTTGTAGACGTTGTGAGGTTTGTCCGATATATACTTTATTGCAATCTTTGCAGGGAACGCTGTATACTACGTGGGATTTCTTTTCTGTTGGAATTTTTGCTCTTTAAGTTGGTGTAGAGTTGTTTTATCTGATTCTGAGGTTGATGCGCTATCTGTATACTGAACGGTTTTAAAATGTTAGTTATTTTCGGGGTCAGGTATGTGATGTATGGAATAGGTACGTATAGTTTTTTATCTGTAGACTCTGGTGTGTTAGATCTTGGTTCCTTGTTGTAGGTTTTATGTACTTGGCTTTTGATGTTTTTGTCTATTATATGAGAAGGGTAGTTGTTGCGTATCAGAAGTGATTTCGCTTTTTTGAGTGTTTCAGGTCGGAATCTGGGAGATGTTAGTTGGACAGCTCTGTATATTACGTTGCTAACAATGGCCTTTTTATGTGAGATGTGGTGTGCTGAGTGGAAGTCAATTAACCGGTTGGTGGCTGTGGTTTTAGTGTACCATTTCGTGTTTAATTTGTTATTATTACGAATTATTGTCATGTCTAGGAAATTAATAGAAAAATTGGTCTCTGCTTCGAGAGTGAATTGTAATTTAGGATGAATATTGTTGAAGCTCCTCAAGATTTCATCTACCTCTTTGGGTTTGAATTGTATTTTATCCCGATTTTAGCTGATGAAGATGGAAACTCCATTGAAACGTCCAATGAATTTTAATTTTAAAATGTAATGTTCGAAATAAACCTGTTATACCAATAATTGATATCTCTTGGAATATATATATATATATATATATATATATATATATATATATATATATATATATATATATATATATATATATATATATATGTATGTACGGGGTGTCCCAAATTCGAGGGTGACCATTGGAATCTCGGAAACTATAAGAGATACGAAGTCGGTTAAATTATGGCAAAGTTGCGCAATTTCAAGACCAATAAAATGCCGTTTTCAAATTTGAAAAATTCCGAATACTTCCGAAGATATTCGGAAAAAACCGAAATTGTGTAAAATGAGTTTTATTTTGTCCTCGACTTATTTGTAGAGATATTTTAAAATAAATACCACTCTGTTATTGTCACCTTTATTCCCTTATAATATAGTGCTATTAAATTTCAAATCCGACGTTTCGTTTTCGAGATACCATCATCAACTTTATTTTTTTGAATACGGACCTGGATTTTTTATTACGTTTTTTGGGAGCTTATTACCACCTTAAAGCAATGACGTATCACAAAAATCAAAAAATTTTAAAAATATATAAAAAAAAATCTAATGTAACAAATTTAATTTACGCTAGCAAGCTTTAAAATTATTTAAACAAAACAGCAATAACCAAAACAACAATAAATTATATAACAAATATTATAAAAGATATTCAAACAGAAGACCTTCTGCTTCAATGCATTTTGCACTCAGCCTTCTTAATCTTGAAATCGACCGCTGAATGACTCTAGCAGGAATTGATCGTATTTCTCGATATAAATTAAGACGCAATTGATTAATATCATCTGGTATTTCACGGTACAAACGATTTTTTAAGTATTCCCAGAGAAAATAATCCAGAGGTATATATATATAATAATTATAAGGTGGTAATAAGCTACCAAAAAACGTAATAAAACATCCAAGTCCGTATTTAAAAATATAAAGTTGATGATGGTATCTCGGAAACGAAACGTCGGATTTGAAATTTAATAGCACTATATTATAAGGGAAGAAAGGTGACAATAACAGAGTGGTATTTATTTTAAAATATCTCTTCAAATAAGGCGAGGACAAAATAAAACCCATTTTACAAAATTTCGGTTTTTTCCGAATATCTTCGGATGTATTCGGAATTTTTCAAATTTGAGAACGGCATTTTATTCTTCATAAAATTGCGCAACTTTGCCATAATTTAATTGACTTCGTATCTCTTATAGTTTCCGAGATCCCAATGGTCACCCTCGAATTTGGGACACCCTGTATATATATAAATAATTGAAATATTAATTGCCGAATAATTTAAATAAGTTTAATGAAGGTTAATGGGAACTCAGCAAGGGCATCAAAAGTAGAATCTTTTTAGCTATACCAATATATTTCGACAGTACATTGCTGTTTTCTTCAGGGTATAAAAAACAAAAACTATGTAACAAAGCACAACTTCCAGATATATATATATATATATATATATATATATATATATATATATATATATATATATATATATATACGTAGTCTATGAAAAAGCAATACCGATATTCTAACTAACCTACTGTTCATTTTATCTTATATCATTTTTATAAATATGGCGACAGAGACAAGCGTAATTCCTTTTTGGAATAAACTTCACAATTTCTCAAATATCGTCTAATATTTTAGATAGGTATAATAAAATTATTAAGGAGATGATTAAATATTTATTGACATTTCAACTATGTTAACAATTCATCTTTAATGAAATTTGCATGTATTTTCTTAACTCTATTATGGATAAATAAGATATAAAAGATTACGAGAGATATAATGTATCAATTATTTTATTTGTCACCCAAACCCTTGGTTAAGCTTACAGTTCATGAAATCTCATTGAAAAAATCGAAGCGCCCCTGTTTGAGTAATAAAGTAGCAAAAATACAAATTATTATTCATAATTCATATCTTCTTTCCAATCCCAGTGTGAAACCATCAACAGAAGTTAAGCCTATGGCTTTTTTGCTGATTTGAAGAGGTATCTGAGTTTTAGCTACTGGTATAATCTTGAAATTGCTCAGCAAGTAGAAAAACATTGCCTTCATTTCTAGAAGAGCGAAACGCGATCCGATGCAGTTCCTTGGGCCTACCCCGAAAGGTAAGTAAGTATAAGGTTGAATATTTTTTCTTTTTTCTAGTGAAAAGCGTTCAGGATCGAATTTTTCAGTTTTTTCATAGTACTTAGGATCATGATGAATAGACCATATGGGTATCAATATAGTATCGTTCTTTTCTAGTTGTATAGGCTCTTCTCCTGGAAGTTGCGCATCAATTGTGTAGGGCTTTGTGACAACTCTGTCAGTGGCTATGTTAATCGGCCATTTTCGTAAAATTTTTGGAAAAATATAACAAACTTTATATATGTGTGTATATATATATATATATATATATATATATATATATATATATATATATATATATATATAATCTCTTGATAACTATTAGCAATAACAGGCTTGTTGAATCTTAAAAAACTCGATTTTATTAAAAAGTTGACGTTTCGCCACGACATTTGTGTGTATATATATATATATATATATATATATATATATATATATATATATATATATATATATATATATATATATATATATATATCGTAATGTTTGAGTAATGTATACTGTAGTGCCTTAGTAGTAAGAAGAAAAAGAAGAACTCATTCATAACTCTCTCTCTCTCTTTATTCGAGTGTTTTGTCTTCTGTCTGTCTTGAGAACAAACTCGTGAATGACGCAATCTTAAGGTATATACATTTATAACTTTCATTTATCTTCCTTTCATTTTTATCATCTCGAATAAAGTTAATTAAATAAAGTTGAGTATTATTATTTTCTATAATATACACTGCGAATATTACATATATATATATATATATATATATATATATATATATATATATATATATATATATATATATATATATATAAATATATATAAAAGTAGTCTGAGTGGGGGTAGAGGAGCAGGCAAGGAGAAGTATTACATTCGAAAGCGTCGGCATTTTGAACATGACAGTAATTTCTAGACGTTGTCAGATAATAATTGTAAACCCCCACTCTTCAACTACTCTCACGCGCTCGGCCGTTTTTTGTCATGTTCAGCTTTATTTTTAACATATTTCTCAGCGTTTTCATGAAAAACCAAGATGATCGTTTTGAACTATGAGAATTCTACTTTCAAAATCTTTTTAGTAAATTGAAATCGGACCATACCCGTCGCATTCAGGACTGCTGGAAAATTGCAGAGTAACATAATCAAATGGCCACAGATCAAAAACTATGCATCCGACAGTTCCTCATCTTCGCACAAATGAAGTTTATATCAATAGCTAATACTGGCCCGAGGATCTACGCTACAACTCAAAAAATAAGCGAATTAAGAATTTTTGAAAAAACTGCATTGTGGCCAGTTTTTTCCGATTTTCTCTCATACTAAGTGTCTGATCGAGTCATCCTACTTCTCATTTTCTTCGTCTTTTCATTTTCTACAATTAGTCTATTGACATCATCACGATTACTTCGATAGTTTCATTTTTATAAGCAAAAAACTAAAAAAAATGCAATTTTTTGCATAAAATTGTTGATAATAAAGTTATAAATAATAAAGTCCATTGAAAAACATATTACTGTATCATATGGAACTATTTTACAAACAATGGCGCAGCTGGTTTTCTTCTAACACTTTTTACATGAAAAAAGCTCTGTAGCTTGGCCTATAAGCATATATATTTATATAAGATTATCATCATAACAAAATGTCTTTTACAAGATGTTAAAGTCCGGCTACAAAAAGCTGACTCACCCTGTATATATATATATATATATATATATATATATATATATATATATATATATATATATAAATATATAAATATTTACTTACCAGAAACGACCATATCCATGTATGTCATATTAGCTATTGTCTCATAAGAGGTTGCTCCTTCAGGTGGTCTATTTTCATCGATCTCTTCAATTAGTTTTTCCTGAACATCCAAATTAGCGGCCAATTCATGTGCCATAAAACACAAAGCTCTAGAAACGACATCAAAACCACCAAAAAAGAAAACGAAAACTTGTGACGCAATGTCAGCATCAGTTAATTCTTGTTTAACATTCATGTCCAAGTGTTCTTCTACTGCTGCAAAACCTACTTCGTTTGTTTCAGCAGTTATTTTATCACTGGATTGTTCTTTTCTAGCTTCTATGAGAAGTCCTAACATGTCCATTCAATTAATTTTACGTTCTTCCCGAATTTCAATTGTGTCTTTGACAAGATTCATGAAAAAAGAAGTTACTGCTTTCCCAAAGAATTCAACTTTGAAAAACTGAAATTGTGTATTATTTCTGGTTAGATGATGATTAATGAAGAGTATTTAACTTACCCTCGAAAGTTCTGGAAACAATAAATTAAAGAAGAATTTAACTTTTTTTTCAAACTTGTGAAGTCGCTAGCTTCTTTTCCCATTCTATAAAATTCGTTATCTTCTCCTTTCAGAGAGTCCACTTGTAAACCAAAAGCAGTACTAGCTATAACATCATTAGTGAATCTGTTAAATGCATTTTTGAATTCTACTTCCACTATTCTTTCATTCTTCTGAAGAAAGTGCTGGACGAAAAGACTTGCGTTGTTATTCATTAGTTCGAACATATACCTCATCTTGCTACTCGTGAAAGATGCGCTAAGGGTGCATCGCATTTTTTGCCACGCTTGTCCTGCGGAAACAATAAATTAATTTAATGAAACTATATTTATTCAAAATATTATGAAACTATAAATACTTCTGATGTTTACGTTTTAGGGCTAAGAGATTTCTCGACCATAGCTGTTCAACACCATCAGGAAAGACATTTCGGTGATTCAAAAAATGATCAAAGTCCTTCACACATACCTGTTTGGTCAATTCCGGTGATTTTATTAGTAATGAGGGGATTCTGAATTGGTAGACACCAACATACCTAAATAATATATGATTATTCGCAGCAGAACATTATATAAATCATCGTATATATCAGACATTAAGGATGTTCTACATGAAATAAACAAGGAAAATTCTCCATTAATAAAAAAATTATCAAACAACTTTCCAAGAGAGCTCGTTATATGTATTCCACGACGAGAATTTCACATTCACAATCCAACAGTGAATTATAGAAATCGTCAAGTCACCTTTACTCAAAATCTGCATACAGCTGTTTCGTTCTCATTAGATCTCATCAGTGCTGCTTATTTGACTCGGAGTGAATTAACAAATTTTTAATTGTTCCCCAATACAAATCGTGGTCGGGACTAATATCTGGATAACAGTACCATTGCGCCCTCCACCAAGAATATTGGAAACCAAAAATTCACCGCTTAGAACGAAAATGCAGAATTCCGTCGCGATAAAACGTATTTTCTGACATGAATAATGACACATAAGCATATGTGGCGTATATGGTTCTTGTCGCGGAATACATATAACCCGCTCCCTTGGAAAGTTTCCTTGTTTTAATATAGTATATTAAATTGAGGATGGTCAACTTGTATATTCTTCATGATTTCATTTTTATTAAGGATGTTATATATTATATGAACTAGCATTTGTCGGCATTGTATCGAAATTTTTAAGTATGGGTGAACAGACATGGTAGAATTTTCTGCTGTGACTTTGTCCACGGAGGTTATTGTTGGAACTGGGAGTGAACAACAACGACGCTAACACGTAACTAAAAATCTCGTGAACTTTTTCAAATTCAAAATACAATGTACACATTATATTGCAATATACGAAGTACACATAAAATTCCTACATTCAAATGGTGTCGGTGGCAAAAAAGTTAACACTACCAAGCACCAACTCAATCAAGATATTAATTTTACACTCAATTTGGATTGACGGAAGAGGTGAGCAGAGCTTCATAAACCTTCATTTTACACCTAATAGCACAAGGAATTGTTCACTTGAACTGAAAAGCATTTGAAAAAGTTTCACTATTTGAAAACTCCGAAACATTGACATTTTGAACTTCACTCCCACTTTTATGGTACCTACTGTGGAAAACAACCCCACATGCCGAACTTAAGCCATTTCGCACATTGTTGGTACTCGTAGTATAACAAGCAGATTGCTGAGAGTATCTAACTCTAATAAAGGTGTACATGCCCAACTAACAATTTAATTTTTATAATGGTTCTTAGAACGTTTACCGGACGTATTTTATAAAACGTTCACTGTTTTATTAACACTTCCACAATGTTCTTACAGATCTTATGGGCATGGAATTTGCACAGATTATAAAACAAATCGCCTGTTAGGCTTGCTCTATATATGTTGTTTGCTTCTATAATAAAACAGTTTTTAGAACATTTATAAATGTCTTATAAATATTTTAAAAAAACATTTATAAAACTGTTTTATAGCAGCTCTGTTACTAGGCAGGAATCGCATATTTAAAGGACTTTTTTAGAGTCGTTATGAAAACGTTTTTTAAATGTTTTATAAAGCTCGCAACTTTAGCATTTTTGCTACGACCGCCAATAGTTACACGATAATAAAGTTTTTTTAACATTCCTATTCACACAAAATTGTTTGTGAATATGCAATTAGTCTCTTTAGTTGTAAGAAGATACTAAGATCTGTTAATATGGTAGCAAACATAAAGTAATGACAAATGGCTGATTCAGTATAAAAAGTAATAAAAAGAATGAGTAAAAAAATGCACCAATGGTGCAGATGTGGCTGCGAAATTAAATTTACTGTCAAGTATATGGTACAGTTCTAATAAAGTTTTAACGCGCTTCCCGAATTATGATAATTAAAGAAATTTAAAATTTAATTTAATTAATGATAAAAAAAACAAGATATATGTTTGGTAAATATAGTTTATAAGGACCTTCTACATTATAAACCTGCAAGTCCAGCATATTCTTCTCTTATGAAAATGTTAGGAGACACGAAAAAATATAGTTTAAAAATGTTCGTGAAGGCCCGCATTTATATGGCTGTCGATTTAAAGGCTCCCAACATGGCCTCTTCATTATACAATCCTCATAAATCAAAATTATCCGATCCAGGACAAGTATGCTCTGTAAGTAGTTGTTATTGAAATCAAACAGGATTTGTCTAGGCAGAGGTTTACCTACTTGCCATAAAAAGTAAATCACATATATTTCACAATCAAATCATGAAAACTGTACATGCCGATTATCATGGGCCTAACAATTAGAATCTCGTAAATATTACAAATTATAGGCCAACACTCGTTTTTGCTGATGTTAAAAATTGGAAGTCCATCCATATTAATATTGATTGAAATAGTTTTTGGAATGCCACTTAGTTTGTGCAGAGCATTTCTGAAACTTGATTCCAAACCATTATGCCAGCAGTTTCCCATACCAACTTTCGTTAAAAAAATTGTTTGTCTGGTTTTTAAGACGGTTCGAGGATCTTGAGGTAGACAATTTGGTATGCGTTCATTAAGTATAACAAAAAGCCTCTTTTCAGATAAATGGGGAATATTATTTGATACTGCCCATGACCGAATATCTTCTCTTAACTTTGCATTTCTTTCTATCTCGCACAAACTGCTTGCAGAATGATGTTGATCGCCAGGATCAGTATCTAATTCGGCAATCCAACTTTCTATTTCAGCTTGCCGGTGAACATCGTTCTGTGGTATTGCCTAATGAGAAGCGCAATCGATGTTGAGTCCATCAGACTCCTCTGTTGGAATAATATGGTCATTTCGATTGCTAATCTCCAAGGTCTCTGAATGACTGTTAGAGCTAGAACCACTTGTGCTTTCTATCTGTGGATCGTTTACGATCTCATGATATTTACTTTCAATTTTTCTGTGAAATGTACCACTTCTTTTAATTTTTTCCAGCTACTGTACGACATTTTATTTGTAAATGCAAAAAAAATATCAACAGTCGAAATAAACATGAAGGCTATTTTATAATAGTTTTATAATTATTGTCGTGTTAACATTTTAATATTAAAAGACTCCCTCATGCAACATATTTGTTTTCTAACTATTTTTTGAAAAACTATAAAACAGCAATTTTATAGTCACTCGCTTTCATACCAATTTGCTGCAGAAAACAATTCCTTTTATAAATAACAATTAAAAAACTATTTTGTTATTAGGAAATATGTTCGTAACAAAACAGTTTTATTATTGCTTTTATAGCAATAAATTAATACAAAAACGCACCTTTATAAAATGCCTTAAGAGCAAAGTATCATTCAGAGCTAATAAGTTCTATAAAAAGTATTTTATAAACGTTTATAAAATAGCTGTATAACTTATTCTACAAATATTTTATAGTTTTGCTGTAAAAACGTTTTCAGAACAGTTTCATTGACAGAACAGTTGAGCGCAACAAATTTATCCTGAATTAATACTTTATAAAACATAAAAGTTTTTACGAAGCGTTAATAAAACAATCATGAAGTATATTAGTACGCTAACTATGTCGAATTGCTAGTTGGGTGGTACATGCAAGATTTGCTTATCATCTAGCCCCCAACGTCTGCAACTTGTTGCCTTTTAGTATCAGAAATATTAAAAATTACAGAAAGTTTTCGATGCAATATAAGATATTTATAAATGATAACTGTATTTCGTTTATGAAACTAATTAATTGATTAGCTTTTCGTAGTGTTTATGTTTATGATTATGAAATTGTTTAATATAGTATAGGAGAGCTACTTACGATATTATCAAACTTGTTAAATTGAAACTCTGAGATATATAAGTTCTGCACAAAACAAGTGTTAAATAACTTAGGTGCATATTTTAAGAAAACAATATAGTAGTAGTTTTTTTTTTTTTTTTTTAACTCGAGGGACCTACAGTTTAACGCTGGTTCCGAACGGCCAATGGGCTTGTAAACAATGTACATTACCCAACACTCAATCTCATAACTAGAACCACTAAATTCAGGACATACACAACGCCCAAGAGCAAGGTGGGACTCGAACCCACATCCTCGGTCAACAAACGGTACAAGGCGGTAGTCGCTCAACGCTGGTCTACCGAGGCCCCATAGTGGTAGTTATCACCAGTGAAGTGATTTTCAAGCAGTATGTAATATTTTGCATTGAGTTTATTTTGTATTTTTTTGCATTAGATTTATTTTGTATTTTTTTGAAACATAAATGAAGTTGCTGTTAATTTTTAGTAAGAACTGTCGCTCAAACACAATGAATATTTCATGATAGAATTGGGTAATGGTATGAATCTGTAGTAAACAAATAAAATAAAAATTTAAAATAAATATATTTACATATACATATATATATATATATATATATATATATATATATATATATATATATATATATATATATATATATATATATATATATATATATATATATATATATAAAAATATATATATATATATATATATATATATATATATATATATATATATATATATATATATATATATATATATATATATATTTAGATAGGTATATAACTTTCTGATGATAGAATTGGGTAATGATATGAAACTGTAGTAAACAAATAAAATAAAAAATTAAAATAAATATATTTATATATACATATATATATATATATTTATATTATATATATATATATATATATATATATATATATATATATATATATATATATATATATATTTATATATATATATACATATATATTATATATATATATATATATATATATATACTATATATATATATACTATATATATATATATATATATATATGAAACAAGCAGAATTAGCGGTCTAGCCCGCATATGTCGAAGCAGCTGGTGACACGTGTTTCGGACTCTTTGGTCCTCATCAGAACAGCGTAGCCAAGTATGCTTCGACATATGCGGGCTAGACCGATAATTCTGCTTGTTTCATTTACTATTTCCCCGCGATAAATTTCCTCTTTGTAGTATATATATATATATTTATATAGGTATATAACATTTTGATTATTATTAGCAATAACAGGCTTAGTGAATCTCAAAATATTCGTAGGTTTTTCAAAAAGTTTTTGATAAAATCTAGTTTTTTGAGATTCACTAAGCCTGTTATTTATAATAAATATAAAAATATAAAAATAGTATACAGACAACAACACTTAAAAAAAATAAATATATATATATATATATATATATATATATATATATATATATATATATATATATATATATATATATATATATATATATATATATATATATATATATATATATATATATATATATATCTATATACAGGGTGTTCCTAAATGGAACGTACAAACGAAAAGGGTAAATTCCTTAAGTAAGTTTGAGGGAAAAAAAGTCCCGTAAACATGGGGTCGCAAACGTTTAGTTTTCGAGATACAGAGTGTTGAAGTTTGAATTTTTTTCAATTTTTGTTCTCATAGTATCTACACTCTATAAGATATTCAACTGAAATTTGGCATTGATATTACATTTGAGAGTTCTCACAACGTGACATGGCAATTTTGATAGCAGATCTACAGGGTGATATTTTTTCTGGAACTCTGTCACCTGTTTCCCTCAAGAACTTTTTTTTGGAGAGCAACTGTCAATTTGAAAAACTTTAAAAAAAACCTTTGTTGTTATACCAAACTTTTCGGTCTCTTGTAATTTTGTCGTATCTGCTACCGATTTTGAGAAAAAAAATTTTGAACGATTCTCTCGAAATCCTCGGAAAAATCCAAATTATCATAAAATTAAGTTAGTAAGCTGTAGTGATTGTATTCAGTGTCAGTTTTGACACATCAAATTATTGAACGTTTGTGTTTTGAAATGTAAAGGTGGTTGCATTCGTGGCTATTTATTTTTTTGAATGTAGACTACTATTTTCATTACGATTTTTATGACTGTCACAACAATATTGGATCAGAAAATATAAACCTCTACACATTTTAATATCAAAACATGCCGAATTTCACGAATTCCGGAATGACTGGCATTTCATGTATGGTCTTGCAAATGGAAATTCAAGAAGAGCTAAGCGTCTTTACATGGAACGCTATCCCAATAGAGGGATACCAGATCATCGAATGTTCTCTGATATTCATAGACCACGCAGTGTGTGAAAACCACAACTCGAAGAGGCAATTATGAACGAAATAGAACAACATCCAAGAACCAGTACAAGAAAAATTAGTGTACTTTTGAATGCAAGTCATCTAGCTGTTTGGCGGATCTTGCGGGATTCTTTGCTATATCCTTATCACATTCAGAGGGTGCAAGCTCTTCTGCCTCGAGATTTTCATACAAAGATTAATTTTTGTCAGTGGTACCTCAATAGACTATTGAACAATCCTCATTTTGATTGCCAAATTCTATTCACTGATGAAGCCTGTTTCTCAAGGACTTCAATTATAAATTTTCATAATGAACACATATGGGCTGAGGAGAATCCGCATGGATATGTAGAAACCCATTTTCAAAAGCAATTTTCACTAAATGTGTGGGGTGGTAATATTGCCGATCATTTGATTGGTCCTTCCTTCTTGCCAGGTCGACTAACAGGTCAATCATACAGACATTTTTTAGAAAACGATTTGCCCATGTTATTGGAAGATATACCTCTTATGCTACGACGAGAAATGTGGTTCATGCATGACGGTGCTCCTGCTCATTTTTCAGTTTTGGCAAGGGAATAATTGGGCGACAATTATGAAAACACGTGGATTGGACGGGGGGGACCTCAGTCATGGCCCGCCAGATCCACAGACTTAAATAGTTTAGATTTCTTTTTATGGGGCCACCTGAAATCTCTAGTATACTCGACGCCAGTGAACACCGTATAAGAACTGAGAAATCGTATAATAGGCGCGTTTGATACAGTTAGGAATACTCCGGGAGTGTTTGAAAGAGTTCGATCGTCTATGAGACGAAGAACAGAAGCTTTTATAAGAGTTGGGGGAGGACATTTTAACATTTGCTGTAGTTCAGTCCTTTGCGGTTACTTAATTTTCTTGTTATGATTTTTTTTTGAGTTTTACGTTTCTTGCAGTAATACATTTTTTGTAATGATTATACGAGTTTATCAAATCTTTATGAATCATCGCAACAGATCAGGAAAATTTCCATAAAAACTAATAATGAATTCATTCACCACAGCTTATAAACTGACCTCCTTATCAGAATTTGGATTTTTCCGAGGATTTCGAGAGAATCGTTCAATTTTTTTTTTCTCGAAATCAGTAGCAGATACGACAAAACTAAAAAAAAAAGAAAAGTTTAGTATAACAACAAAGCTTCTTTTCACATTTTTTTCAAATTAACAGTTGCACGCCAAAAAAAAGTTCTTGACGATAACAGGTGACAGTGTTCCAGAAAAAATATCACCCTGTAGATCTGCTATCGAAATTGCCATGCCACGTGGTGATAACTCTCAAATGTAATATCTATGCCAAATTTCTGTTGAATATCTTGTAAAGTGTAGATACTATGAGAAAAAAACTTGAAAAAAATTCAAACTTCAACACTCTGTATCTCGAAAACGAATTGTTTGCGACCCCATGTTAATGGGACTTTTTTTTCTTAAACTTACTGAAGGAATCTCCCCTTTTCGTTTGTACGTCCAATTTTGAAACACCCTGTATATATATATATATATATATATATATATATATATAATTATATATATATATATATATATATATATATATATATATATATATAACTTTTTGAAAATTATTAGCAATAACAGGCTTCGCGAATCTCAAATAACTCGATTTTATTAAAAAGTTGACGTTTCGCCACGACATTCGTAGCTTTTTCAAAACTTTTTTTCAATTTTTTGAAAAAGCCACGAATGTCGTGGCGAAACGTAAACTTTTTAATAAAATCGAGTTTTTTGAGATTCATCTAAAAAGAAAACAAAAATAGTTAAATCACTTATATTTCTTCTCAAAATAATGAACTGATGATCCTCGAAATTATTCAAAGCAAAATAAATTATATTCTGTAACTAGAAGAAAACAGAGGTTAGTCAAAAAAAGAATAAATTTACTTGAAATTTGATGATTACTATGAAAGTCTATTATAACGTCACTCATCAACATTCTACAGAGGTACCTTTTATATGTTTTCAATAAATTTTTGGGAATTCTGCTTTTATTGAGAGACTATAGATTACGAATTTAAGCACAAAAATTGTTTTGAATGCTTCACCTTGATATTAATTCATTCCGCTTCAACTTGTTAACAAAAATGTTCATCTGTCATAGAGGACAACAGAATACTCTTATTTATAATTGAACGCAGCGCTGCGTCCTATATCAACCATCCAGTGGTGGGAGAGAGTCAGAAAATAATATCAAATATTATATATTCAAACAACTGTGATGCTGATGCCATTCTCCTCGGAGCAGTGCATAATGACAAAAAAGTGTTTAGGAGATTAAAATCAATAGGGAGATACATAGTAAATACACTGAGAGAGTGTATTGAAGTTTTAGCAGTGGCGCATCGTGAACTAAGCTAGACGTGAGCTAAGTTGCATCAACGAGGCTCTTTTTTCTTTTTTATTCCCAAAATCAATGTAAAGATTCTACCAAATTTTTGTGAATAAGAAAATAAACTCTACTCAAGCTACTCAAGGTCTTTAATAACTATAATGCCCTCCGTTCGCTGATGTTTTAAACTATTCCATAAATAATTTTGAATAATTTTCAGGTAGAACTTCTTTCTACGGAGGCTTTGCTTAGATGCATTCTAATAAAACTATAAACATTAGGATGAATGTATTGTAATTCATTTTTATGGATTTTGTCAAAAGATGTAGTTTTTTGAAGAGATTATAGGCAGCGCTCGATTTATACTAGAAGCACTAGAGACTAGTGCCCTGGGCAGCAAATTTCCAAGGCGGGAATTTTTTTTCCCGGGCCTTTACCTATTTTAGTGCAGTCATTTTAAAAGTTTTAAGCCCCAATCTGCGGAAAAATTCCTAGTGAACAGAATTTTCGTACGCATCTTTATTACGAGATTTTAGTGAATATGTGAAAAATCGACATTGATATGGTGCCGGCTAAAAAAGCTATAATGGCCAAAAGGACGCGAACAATAATTTGTCCGCGAATATCTCTCGATAAATATGCTGTTAAATACTCACAGAACTTACAGTATATCTATATTCAATATTACCACACCTCTATCGATACTAACATTTTTTGATGTTTGTAAACCACGTATAACTTCTACTACATCACAATCCTACAAACAACTCACTGCATATAAAACATGTATCACTCATTATGAAAATTGTTCAAGAACATGAAACTGCTAAAGTGACGTCTTTAATACTCATGAAATATGTTTCAACTGACCTAAACATAGTCCGTCAGGCAGTAAGAGTGAAGGTAGTTTGTTAATATATAGTAGATTTTACTAAGTTCCGAAATCTCTATAACATAAGTATTTTTTCACTTGATACCCGAGCATCAGATGAAAGTTTTAAATAATAATAATAATAATAACAATAATCTTTATTGCACTTAAGAATTACATAAAAAATAAGTAAAAAAAGGTGGAAGTTCAGCTATAGCTGTTCTACCACTGCCACCAAAACAAAACAATCACTGTATACAATCAATTCGAAAATTCAGACATTTTTCTTTAAGGTAGCTTTTCAATGTATTGGTATTAACACAGTTATTAAAAAGATCCAGATTATCATTTAGAATCATCACAACCCTTTAAGAGAAAGCCCTTTCAAACTTGGATGACCTATGGTATGGTATATCAAAACTACTACTACTACGTACATTCACACAATGACATAGTTCTCTCTTAACCAGGAGTTCATTCAAGTATGAGGGACTCTCTGAACTTAATATTTTATGTATAACAACTGCAAATTGACATAGAAACACTAACTCATATTTCAGGATTTTATGTTTATTATAATGTGGAGTAACGTGTTCTTTTCGTTTTATGTTGAATGAGTATCTAAGGCAACAATTTTGCATTTTTTTTGTATCAAATTTCTAGCGTAAGTTGTAGCGAATGAGTAGTAAACACAATAATTACAGTAACCAAAGGATGACAATATTGAACTTGTAACCAAATTCCACTTAATATGACTAGACAAGCACTGCTTAAAACTATAGATCGATTTGAGTTTTACATATGCTAATTTAAGTAAGTTACAAATATGGCTTCCAAATTTGAGCTCATTATCTATAACTACTCCCAGACTTTTTACAGCATCCTTAAAATATATCACAGTTCCATTTACACTAGTCGTTCAATACATGCATTGAAACCATTCCTCAGTATTTGGCTTTCTATATTTTTCCTTGCATAAAGAACAGAAGTATGCTACTGTTATAGAAGAGAATGCATAGAAGGCTTTACTGTTGAATATTGGCTTAAATCGTTTCATTATAGATGCAGCAGCTCTTTTGCTCCTCACCCGCTCAATTAGTTTTTTTGCTCTAGAGATTTGTTCTTCGAAGACCGGAGCAAGTTCAAGTTTTTTTCTTCATATATTAGCGGCATGGTGGTGAGAGACTGAAAAACTTAAAATACAAGAGTGTTATCAACACCATTTCCAAAAAAAAAATTATTTACAATCGAAAATAACACCTAAGGGAAAGTGTACTTATGCGCACACTCACCCGAGCACACTCTTCTAAAATACTAAATTGTAAATGACTGCCCATATGATGAATTGAAAGCAAATATAACTTCAAAATTTAATTACAAAGTTAGCGTTAATATGTTTTTATTTAAAGAAGAAACAACTTACCGTTTTGAGGTCAATAACTTTGATGCTACACTGTTCTCCATTGAACAAAAACCTAAGGATGAAATGACCAAATAAAGATTTTTACAGAAAAAAGTTATCTGACTAACGCAAGCCATCGTGACAGGTCTCGACTAGTTGGCCATTTTGGCACCTCTTTTCAACCCAAAGAAACCCCTTCTCTTGCCCGAATGATTCTAAGTAGTTTTAAAAGAGAAAATCTTCAGAGGGAATTCAACTGTGTGAACAAGTTTTAGCCGCTCTACTGTTTTAAAGATCTTGCTATCATCTCTAAAAATAGATATGGCCTACGTCGAATTTGATCCACCTTCTGACCTCCAACGAATTGTGAGAAATCAACATATTCGCTCGTTCTAGATTATATTTAATTATAGATCATGGTTTTGTTATAATTTTGTTCCTATACATCGATTAGAGGTCAAATATATCACAGTTTTCGGAATTGTATTTGGTAAGCAGTACATCGATGCAATTATTGAAGCAATCAATAATAAATCCTTCAAGTTTCTGTATTAATTTCTTTTTTACTATTTGTAGCAGCCCTCACAATCTATCAATTTATCAAAAAAATATGAAAATACTGGACAGAAAGAAATATTGTACAGGATTTACCATATCCACTTTTTAGAATAAATTGGAACTATATATTTGGGAATATATCTATTTCATATTTGAACAACAAATTTCCAGACAGATCATAAACCTAAAGCAAACTTCAGTTACAATTAATACTTTTCAAAATGATAAATATTTTTTATATATAAATCTATATATCTCATGAATTATGAATGAATGATATATCGTAATTGAATTATTGCAAGAATGATTTGATGGAAATAGAAAAAATTCAATAAATAATTGAATATGATAAAACAGATTGCGACCATTAATGCATTTAATCCACAAATATTTGATAATATTATGAAACTGAAGAATTTCAGTTGAGTAATAAAACATACTAAATGGCGAACGAATGAACAATTTTAGATATGCCGATGACACCGCATATTTGCAGACACTGCACAGAGATTGCAGCTTCTATAGGACAGGGTAGTTGAAGTAAGTATGAAATATGGTCTAGAGGTCAACACCAGTAAAACAAAAGTCATGGTAATCAGTAAAGAAAGAATTGGAGAAGTGCAATGCAGTTCACCATCAATGAGAAAGCGGTAGAACGAGTGTCAACATACACATAACTTGGCACAATACTAAATGGGACCATTCCCAAGAAATAAACACAAGAATTGAAAAAGCAAGAACAGCTTTCAAACAAATCTCCAAATTATTCAAAACACATAATTTGAATTTAAAACTAAAACTCAAACTGTTCCGCTGCTACGTATTCTCCATCTAGTTATACGGAGTAGAGTCTTGGACCTTCACGGATGCAACAGCAAAGAAACTGAAGGCATTCGAGTTGTGGACATATAGAGCAATCCTCAAAATATCATGGGTGGATAAAATATCAAACACCCGAATACTCCAAAAACTGAATAAAGAAAAACAAATAATATACACAGTAAAACGTAGAACATTGGAATATCTGGGACACATCATGAGTAACGAAACTAAATACAAGCTACTAAAATGGATCTTACAGGGAAAAGTGCAGAGGAAGAGAAGCATTGGAAGAAGACGAATATCCTGGCTGAAGAACTTAGAACCTGGTTTGAAACATCCACCACAGGACTATTCAGAGCAGCAACAAATGACATTATCATTGCTAGAATGATTGCCAACATTCGGTAATGGATAGGCACTAGAAGAAGAAGAAGAATAAAACAAATATGTTGATAAGTTTAATATTTTAACTAATATATGGCTAGTGAAAAACTGACATCAATTTTCACATTATAATATCAATTTCACATACCTCACGAACAACTTTTTTCATATTCATTAATAAGATGAGAATCATACATTCAATACAGATTTCAATATTCCACATAGTGAAAGTAGATACTGAATTTTAAAAGCCCTAGAAATTAACAGGTATGAATATTCTGATAACTTATTGATAGAACAAATAGATTTGAATTATTCTGTCCTTATGAATATCTTCAATATCTGATATAGTTCGTAAAAGTTTTCTCTAGATTTTCTAGATTACCTAGCTACTCATCCCCCTACTATTCAATTATTTGTTGTCGTTTCTTTTAGGTATGTACTAAAATTTATGTAAATTAAGATACCAAGATTTCAGTTATATCTGTTGAAGCCACCGTGTGGTGAAACTCAGTGACATAGATTGAGTTGTAGTAATCGTTAAAATCAAACATAAGTTTCTGTGATCATATTGCTTCACTAAGATGAAAATTTTGAATATCTCTCAGTCGTGAGTGTAAACACGCAACAATTGAAATATTTACTTATGACAATTACAAATTTAATTTTACGTCATATTTCACGTTATTTGATAAACTTAACCGCCACTACTGCTTTAAAAACGCACACACTACGGTAAATCGCCTCCACACGTTGACACCTGCACGTGTTCGTTGGAATGCGCATCCAAAAATTCAAGCGATTTCAGAAAACATCTTCCGGGTTGTGCATTCAAAAGCGGTTTTTTTTGCATCCGCATTAACGTTATTGGTTGCACGTTCTTGGATGCACGTTGAGGTTTTTCTAAAAAAAAAAAGATTCAGAATCATTTCCATATAAATTTGGAAATTGAAGATATCACAATTTTCAAAAGAAACTTCTATGTTATCTCTTTATTTATTAATTAACTAATCAATCTGCTTCAATGAATCAATGATTAATGTAAATAAAAATAGTTCATGTGATTTGGAAGAAATAACTGCACTTCTTTCATTCATACTTGATTGGAAAATTCAGAAATCATACCACTCTGATAAACTTCAGACTTCTACCTACGAGTACTTACATAATCCAAGTTACCCCATTCGACCAGTAATTCCATTGACAATAGCTCCTTCAGTTGTTCTATCTCATTCAAATACAAATATTCAGAATTTTTTTTATTTTGACCTCAAATAGGAGACCAAAATCAGGCCTTTAGGCTTGTAAGTATCTTCCCCTCTTTTTCCTCCCTTCTGGTTCTTTCCATGATACATATTTGATGTCTCTTGTCTCTTCCATTCTTTCCAATTGAAAACACTCTATCTCGATATGCTGTACATTCAGATGTTGTTGCAATGTTCACTAAGAGGTGGGTTTCTAGCTTCCATCAGGTAACCATGTAACACGAGCGTGTGTGGCAAATTCTTAGCCTAGGAATTATTTCATTTCGTTCCTTCTGTCCATTGTAGGCGAGTTATTAGTCACAATATTAGGTGGTATTTTTGATAGTTCGGTACCCGATTGATTCCAGTTGTTCTTCCATTTGTTCATGATGGATTGTGTGAGGTTTTTTAAATATTTCTGAAAATGTATGTCTTGGGTGGGTAGGTCCAAAGTCAACGATGTTTCGACAGACTGATCCTTTTCCTCTTTATTTATTCAGTTGATTTGGGGTTATGGTGCACTGTGACCTCATGGTCTTTTGTCCCCCTCACATCAGAGCTGTTTTCTGTACTACGCAATCTACCTACAGCTCGCCTTCCAGTTCCAAAGTATTAATAAAGTCCAATATCTGGAAAGGCTTCAAGGGGGTTATGTCATCACTCCTACAAGTTTCTTGACCGAAGCATTCCTTTCGTTGGCTCACAATAGCGAGGCATTCTATTGCCAGTTGAATGGGAGTTTCATCCTCCTCTCCACAGAATCTACACTCAGTCAGTTTCTGATAAACCTAGTCTCGTCAGATGCTTCCTGAGGTGACAGTGTCCTGTAAGGAAGCCAGTAAGGAGGTGTAGTTTATTCTTACTGCGATCCAGGTATCCTTTGGATCTTGCAGTTTTAATGTTCCTGAGGAAATTTTTGGTGTGATCCATCCCTAGAAGATTCCGCCAGAGTGTTTCTTTTTCGGTTTCCTCCTTCTCCCGAAACTCTTTATCATAGGTGCATTTTTCTATACCTCAAAAAAGTTCTGGGCCAGTTAACGGCGTTCGTGATCCCTTTCTGGCGAGTAAATCGGCCTCTTAATTTCCATTGTTTCCCGAGTGACCCAGACTAAAGGGAACCCAGACTAAAGAGACCTTGTAATTCTTGCAAATTTCATTGAGTGTCCTTTGGCACTCCCATATCAACTTTGAATCGATTATACGGGAGCTCAGTGCTTTTATCGCCGCTCGACTCACTACCACAAATACCAACATAGAATGGCGTCCAAACGACAGATATATGGATGTCCTTTCCGGAGAGTTGTTGACAGATGTCGTGGATGTTCTCTACCAGTGGGTGTTGGATATATAAAGTATCTATGGAGTGAATTGACGCAAGCGAATCGGTGCGTATGATGACTATTTTCTCTCGAAAGGAAGTGTTTTGATGGTAATAAGAATTCCATATAGTTCTCCAGTATGGACGCTGCAGAACTGGGGAGTAGGTATCTTGCCAACGTTAATTTTGTTATAGTAACAGCGCAGTCCAATCCACTGCGACCTTTAATTAGATCATTTAAATTGAATATGAATATCTATATCTTCGAAACGTACGTAGTGACTTATAATTGAAATATTTGTGAAAATTCTAATCATAATTTCAAATAAGTGAAGAATTTTTTCAAAAGTCTATTTACCGCATTTGAATATATAGAATAGGGACAATAATTGTGAAATTGACATAAAATGAAAGCACACAGCCAATTCATGTTGTTCTATTCTTAGTTAAATGAACGTAGAATCTCGGTGGCTATTTGAATAAAAATTTTAAGAAGTGGCGGAGTCCTTTCGGATTTTTGATCAGGCAATGTGAGTCCAATAAATAATTCATCTCAGTTTAAAGTTACCTTGACACGATATCACTATTATACGCTCAAAATATGTTTCACGTCATCAGATTACTCTAATATTTACACGAACTTGTTAGCTATGTTTGATTTCTCAATCTAACCTTTGTTTTCGCCTACAAATTTCATAATGACAAATTCACAAAAAAAGATTTCATCATTGTTTCCGTTATTTAGCAATGTTTCGATCTAAATCAGCAATTTTCTTTCATACAGATCGTCTGTAATTTTTGACAGGAAAATATGAATTCTAATATTTCCGTTGAATATATACAATATACTGAGAAACTTATGAAGATCAAAGTAAAATTCCGGTTTCCACCCAATATACATATATTGTATATATATATATATATTTATATATATATATATATTATTTATATTTATATATATATATATATATATATTATATATATATATATATATATATATATATATATATATTATATATATATATATATATATATATATATATATATATATATATATATAAATTCCTTTTTTCAATATTTTTTTATTTTTGTTCGTTTGTTTCCTACAAACGGCGATTGAGATTTGAAAAAAGGGTAAAAAATGTATCATAGAATATCAAACGAAATGTGATACTAGCGGTTTGGAGAGTCCATTATATAACTTATGATTAAAATCAAAGTAGTATATACCTACTATAGGGACCACAAATATTCTAAGATATATATCTCGTGTTTCCAGTACATATTGCTGTAAGAGTCTTTTCAAAAAACTTCCAAGCTTATTTGTTTTTTGTTTAAATATGTATGTATGTTTATATTTATGAGAGTATTCTTAATTTAGTAAAAGATAAACCTGAGTTGATACACGTCAGCCAAATAATTGCAATAAGTGTAAAGTAGGATCTAAGTCACCTGACTCTTTGGGGCCACAATTTTTCAACGAACTGCCGAAATCTGCCATTGAGTCACCGAGTCTGAAGGTGTTTAGGGCTAAGTTTAAAATTATATAAGTTCATAAATGTTCATATTCTGTAGAAGATTTTCTAAGGAAAATGTGAAATTTTTTTGTTTATTTGACAATACCTATACAAATATTATTTTGTCAGGAAGGAAAATAAATTATTATTATTATTTTTAATAGGCTATGTGAATCTTCTTCGAATTTACTGATTTGGTTTCAGAAACACTTAGGAAATGGCCATCATTCATGAGAACGGTTAGAGTTTGTACGAAATCCTACACAATTGAACCAGAAACATCGAACGAAACACCTTTTCGTATACCTAAAGGACATATTCTATGGATACCGATTTTTGCGATACATCACGATGAAAAATACTGGCCAGAAAATAAAACGAAAATCATTTCTGGCACATATGTACCTTTTGGAATTTGACTGTATAGCCTCAAGATTCGTCCTTCAAGAAATCGAGATATTGATCTATGAAATTTTACTTAAGTTTGAGATCGTAACCGTTGAAAAGACAGCTATTCCGTGCTAGCCATATAGAAAATCTTCTGCTCTTCTACCTGGAGATGGATCTGGTTTGTACTTAAATTTCGAAAAACATCGAAGTTATTGTTAAACGTTTTATGTTCAGAAATATTCATTATTTATTTCATCTAATATTTTTTAAGGTTGAATTCACAGATTATAATTCTTAATAAAAATATGATTTTAACATGGAATTTAAAAACTTGAAATGATTATATTAAATAATTCAATTCACATTAATAAATGAATGTGCTAATCTATAACGATAACTTTTTTCAAGAGCAATTTCCTGGAAAAGTGAAAGCATTTAATGTGTTTCAAATAACCCGAGATGATTTCAATAAATGGTGTTTATGCTGGATTTGCACATAGCAAACCAAAAACACGCCTGAGAGTAGAGCTGTCCATAGGATTGCAGTTCGGTTGAGATATGCCCTTTGGTAGACCGAAAGGTTGTTAGGATGTCCATGGCAAATATGGTTTTATCTGCATATTTTGTGTGGCGAGTGAATTTTGTTTCTGGTGGAGTGAAGGAGGTAACGGCTGCAGAAAACCTGCCGTGAAAATATCTATACAAGAGATACAAGCGGGCAACCTTGAATGAAGTTGTCATTACCGAGTTGTTTATTAGCCTAACAACTCTTTTTTGAATTTAATGAAGGTGTGCTTAGGTGCAGAATTGCAAGCATGGAAGTAGTATTTCAATGATGTAAGAACTTTAGCCTTATAAAGCAATAATAACTGCTTAGGAGCTAACATATTCTCACCACAAAAATACAACTAAGATTCTGTTCAAACAATTCAGGTCTCCTGTTGGTTGTGGATGCTATTAGAGAACTATCGTCAGCGAAACACATGATTTTGTTTTCAGTCAAATTCAGAAGATCATTAATATGTATAAGAAAAAGCACCGGTGACAATAGAGACGCTTGATGCTCACCCGCGTTTACAGTAAACTAGTCGGAGCTCTAACCATTGAGCGTAACACGTATTTGCCTTTCATGCCTTTAGCTTACAATCAAGCCGTATAGTTATTCGGGAAGACCATAATATTCTTGCCTCGATAGCAACGCTTTGTGCCAAACCCTGTCGAATATCTTAGAGATATTCAGGGCAATCGCTTATGATTCTCCATTATTCTTGCCTACGGTTGTCCAAAGATAGACTTAGCTCATCTGTTGAACGATAACGTCGATTTAGAAACGCTCTCTGATAGACCGTTGTGATAATATCTGTAAGGGAGACACAAGTCGGAAACCTTCCATCGATATTCGAGAGAATAAAGGAGCTTCAAACAGGAGAGCAGGATTCCAATGCTGGACGAACCAGATTCTCCGAATGCAGCAATAGCAGTTTTGGCGTAAACAGATTTTCAGCCCGAAAAAAAAAACGAAGTTTCTATAGGTACAGTTGAGTTGTAATGGAGGAGACGTGTTCATGTCAGGTTAGATTTGGAAATAACCTCGACTCCCACAAGATACCTACATTGCTTGGCTTAATAATTTGTTTTCCAAAAAAAATTTAATTTATTCCTATAAAACTGACTGTTAGTGTTGGATAAAGCCCTAGAGACGAAATGTTCTTTGTAATGAATTTAATGTATATCTCTTAAAAACTATTGATTTTGTTTCATTTCTTGAATTTGATATGATTACTTAAAGAGCAAAATTTTTGAATTTGATGACGGACTAGTGGGAAACTCACTTGTCAATTCGAATATACAAAAACTACAAGGACTTAAAAAAATACGAAATTGCTTTCTGATCTCCTGTATGTCCTTACACATCTTGAATCCTATAAATTCATATATTTGAGTTGATTGTATATATGTCTGAATCATATTATTAAATGAGTGATAATATAAATTGAACTAAGTCAGGTTTGGATCAACTTTAGACAGGTGGGTTATATTCAACTTTTGTTTACTAAATAAGCGTTCATTGTATTTTGCGGTGGAATTACCAGATACCTCAACTGAAACCAAATAGACAAGGAAAGTATAAATTCAGTTTGAATTTGTGTTGCTGGTGAGTATGCTTTTTTCAACATTATAATTATATACTTATCACGTAACTACATATATCACTTGAATTGATTATATGATTACATATTTATATATGTATATATATATATATATATATATATATATATATATATATATATATATATATATGTATATATATATATATGTATATATATATATATATACATATATATATATATATATATATATATATATATATATATATATATATTATATATATATATATATATATATATATATATATATATATATATATATATATATATATATATTTATTTATCTATTTTCAGTAATAAGAGTCCATTTGAGGTCGATACTCTGTGAAAATTAGTCAACATGGTTAAAATACGTATCAAATTTTCACTAATTCAATTTCACATGTACGGCGCATTTCGTTACACTGTACCATCATCAAATACAACAGTTCTTTGTATCTGATGATGATATAGTGAATGTCTTATATACATTTTATTTTTGAGAGTATTATTAATATTCAACTCCATCATATATTGACTGATATTGATTCGTGATGACTAATGTAGTGATAGTTCCAGAGCATATTTTAAGGATAATTCACTTGGCGCCACTAAACTAAAAAAATACAGGGTGATTCAGTTAAGATTCTCAAAATTTGTCAATTTTCAAATTTAACTGCGAACGCTGAAAATTTTCAAAAGCCTTTTCAAGTGGTCTTTACTAATAATAAAATATGAAAATTTTGATTATTTGAAAAAAATTCGAGAGAACGCGGAGAAACCTTTTCAGTTTTATAGGTGCATGATTAAAAAATCTGAAAAGCTCAGAAATGTGTATTTTGCCATTACTACAGCTTGAATTCAGGTTGAGGTAATTTTTTTTTGATGATGAGATAAACTGCAACAGCTCTCCAAAGTACCAACTATTGTATTATGTTATAAATAAAATATATTTAAAAAACGCGAAGGAATTTGAGTGAAACTATTTGTAACTGAAGATGTTGTCGTTGTCACTTCAGTTTTGACATACTTCTAAAATTATATTATTATAATTATGAATAAATTCTACGTCATTAATTATTGTTGAAATCCACTTGTAAAGAGACAACACTACAATTATTGAGTGATTGGTTGATAACTCCCTTGTTTTTGTAAGAATTAAAAATTGGACACTGTCACTCTACTAGATGAGAAGGCAGCACAAAGTACTTCACTAGGCGGCGGTACACCTAGTGCAGCGTAGTTGGTTACTTAAATAATGAAAAGTTCGATATTAATGCAAGTTACTGTTACGAGTTTGGCTTATCTGGGTATCTTTTGAATTAATTTTGTTTGACTGATAAAATAGTAATCCGATTCATCTGGTCTGAATAATAATAATAATATTATGTTACTATCAAATAAATATTTAGAACCAATACTGAATTTCTTACAAAAATTATACATTTCCATTAGAAAAAATATGTATGTTTCTTAATTGGGCAAAATCGAGAATTAATTGAATTAAAAATTTTCAGACATATTTTGGGGGTTAAATAATAGTGTTATATAATTATAGAATCAATTCTAACAATAGAAGAAAAAATGTAACATATTGGTTGGACATAATATAGTGCAGGAGCTATGCCATGTCTCGTGTGCACTTTTATGTCCCCTAAGTTTTGTTGCTGGGCTTCATTATGCACCTATCGGAGTGTAAAAAAAAGTTGGTCACATGATCCAAATCTTGGTCGTTTGGTGCCATATCCCTATATTATTTCTTTTAGTGTATCTCCACACCCAGTTGTCGGATTCTAATTTTTGAAAGCTTATTTTATTCCTCTATTTAAGGCAAACAAATTTTGTCATCACACATTTTTTGTTAAATCACTTAGTTTTGGAGGTACAATAAAAATTTAACAATGGCGGGTTTGTTATGTTATGAATAAAATAATTAAATGAAAAACGTAAAGATTTGTTCGAACAGAAATATTTAATGCAGTTATTACCAAATACATTCATTAAAGTCGATAGTAGTGATACAGATCAGTAGCATGGTCTGGAACAAAGAAAAATTGCAAATTTCAGAAGACTGACATAGTTATATATGAGGGTTTTTGCATTGGTTCTTAACACTACTTTTACATTAGCAAAAGTCACAACACATTATTTTGAGTATTCTACAGGGACATACATTATCTCTAAAGCATCTCTGGCTTAGAAAAATCTTCGGGGTCCGTTGGATCATCTGTCACTTGTGGAATTAAGATGTCATCTTCCTCTATATAGCCATAGTCCAATGGATTGAGTTTCTCAGACGGTTCCAAAGCATAAATCCATTTGTAACATTGGAAGTAGCTACTTTCGATATGAAGACGGATCGATTTCGATGTAGGGGCCAAATCTTGAAAGTTTCGTAATTTTTTGTGATGGAACTGATGAAAACGCAATTTATTCGTTGTTCCTAATCTTGAGCCAAGTGATCGAACTAGAAATTCTTCTGCTTTTTTTTACCATGTCATTATTCAGTGGCTCTTTGCCAAAATCTAACAAAAGGTATTTTGGATATGTCTCAGCTACTTTTAAAGCTGTTAACTTCGTACTGATCTTGCTTGTCGTGTCGCAGCCGGTTAAAGAATGAATAGCTGGTAAAGCTGTTAAAACAGAAAGTGGTAATCTGTCTTCAAAGTTGTCGATGGGAATGTACCTCGATGTTTTTCCTACTCCAAAAGCAATCCATAGTTTTTTCAGTCCGAATTTGTTCCACTTCTGTAGGTAGTGATAGAGTGCACAAACAAACACATCGGTATCAGTAGAACAAATAACCACGTTACTCGCTTTTGAAGTCAGTGTCATGTGTGAAATATGGCTTAACATCCTCTCATCTGCTTCTTCGTGATCCGATTCCAGAGAAAATTCTTCTTTTACTATCCCATTTTTTATACAAAAACATCTTGGTTGACCACCTTTCACGACACCACCGAGATAAATGGGAACAGATGCAGTGACAGAATCTTTTTTCCTGGACATCCATTCAACAAAGTATGACTGTAACAGTTCTTTGTTTTTAGGCGAGGCCCAGTAAGCGTCAGTATCCACAAGAAGTGGCGTGATGTCATTTGGGGATCCATATTTTACAGGTTGTCTCAGCGATCTTTTGGACCTCTCAAACCCTTTTACAATTTTTTCCTTATAAACGTCAAAAACGATGTCGGTGCGTTCACTGTTGTGAGAGGCTTGGCATATCGATCTCCAAATGCTTCCTACAAATTATTCATATATCTTCAGTTTCAAAGATTTAGCTGAAACCTTCCTCGCAAATGCCATGAAGTGCCAGAAGATTGAGGAGTTAACGAATTTGGGGGTGTGTAACTTCTTTTCTAGTTCGTGAACCAGCTGTGATTTATCAGTTTTTGTCAGAAATCTATTTCTAGTCAGAAACAAGGAGGTAGAAGTGACTTCATAACACAAAAGATAATTTATATCATATCCTCGACTGCCTGCAATGTCTACTAAACGAATAGCCTTGGCAAGTTTCTTTATTTACGTCCAATTCTAACGAATTCATTATTTTTCTCTTTTTTTTCAGTCTCTAAATGGGTTGAATTAGACTGAATGACTTATCTTCAAATCGGTCTTTCCGAAACTGAGTATGTGATTCTTCTCCTATTTGTATGTAGTTCAAAAGATCAGTGCTTATTCCACGGTCTATCTTTCGTTTAGTAATAATGTTTTGTAGCTGTATTCTAATGCTAGAACCATTTGTCATGAACGGGTCTCCTTGTTTCTTCATGAAGGTAACAATTCTTCTAACGCATAGCGAATATTCAAAACATGAATATATCTCAACAACTAATTGATTTAACAAAAAAAGTGCAATAACAATATTTGTTTGTCCTAAAAAGAGCAATAAAATAAGCTTTAAAAATTTGAAATCCGTTAACTGAATGCAGAGATATACTAAATGAAATAATCTAGCGATTTGGCGGCCATTTTCCAATATAGCGACCAAACGACCAAGATTTGGATCATGTGACCAACTTTCTTTTACACTCCTATAGGTGTATAACAAAGCCCCGCAACAAAACTTAGGGGACATAGAAGTGCACACGAGACATGGCATAGCTCCTAGACTAATATAGGCAATCCTCCAAAATTCACATCATATTTAAAATAAAATATATAGGTAATAATGTTCATGGATTCATTACAATCGGTAGACATACTATTTTGATTCGGTCCTAAAAATTCCTATGTTCCTAACATTCACCACCTCATGGATGACAACTAAACCAGTGGGAAAATTTGGGAAAAATTTAAGTTTCTCAAATAAGTTACAGGGATAACTACGGTTTTTTTTTGTTCTCTACATATTAGTCAACAAAATCAATACAATCTTCTTAAGGTCCCAACCAACTGATGATCATTATTTTCTATTTCAGCTTATTTATTACTATTGACTATTGGAAACTCATCATGTTCTGGTTTCTTTTTATGACAGTATGTATTTTGGGGTATTATCTATATATGATAAAATGTTTTAAATATTGGGAAAGAAATGGGGTACAACAAAAACCGGTTTATCCGCCATTTGGAGATTCAGTTGAAAATCTACTAAAGGGATATCCTTTCTGTGAAGTACTCACAAGAATATACAATAGGTTTCCTCAGTCACGGTGAGTGTATTCGTAATGTTCGTTTGTAATATCTAAATGAAACATTTGATAGGCATATGTATGTGAATATTTATATAATTTATGTTGAATTTTTCCTTGAAATATATTTTCTAAACGTTTCGGACATTAACCTACTTAATCAGTAGAGTAATATGGAGTGTAGAAACTGCAGAACAATAAGACATTTACATTTCAACATTATTTGAACACATTAAAATTATTGGTGTTCAAGCTAGTTGAACAACGGTATGAATTTACGTTCTTGACTTGAAGTATTTCGTCACCTCTCGACCTGAAAAAAAAATAATTCCGGTCATCTATCCCTAAATCCCTGACCCTGCTCTGGACATCGACCGACCGACGATATGTTGCTTATTTCGTTATTCTCATATTTTATAATCATTGTTTAATCTCGTGAGGCAGTGTTTAGTGTGCAGGTGTTATTCCAGAGGTGCAGAGACATGAACTGTGACGTGTATGCCTGCTTTATAGACTATCAAAAGGCATTCGATAGAGTCCGGCACACAAAGCTAATAGAGATACTGAAGAAAATCGGACTGGATGACAAAGACCTTAGGATCATCGCGAACCTGTATTGGAATCAGAAGGCCACCGTCCGAGTACAGGACAGCCACACAGAGCCAGTCGGAATTGCTAGAGGAGTTCGACAGGGTTGCATATTGTCTCCACTGTTGTTCAACATATACTCCGAGTACATCTTTCGTGAGGCGCTGGAGGATAGTGAGGCGGGGGTGAACCTGAATGGACAGAGGCTGAACAACATAAGATATGCAGATGACACCGTCGTGTTCACAGATAACCTAGGCGATCTGCAAAACCTGATGACACAAATCACATTGATCAGTCAGCAATATGGTCTTGATATAAATGTTGACAAAACCAAATTAATGATCATCAGTAAAAGAAATATCCCGGATGACCACCTAATTATAAATGGAAAACGTGTGGAAAGATTACAAAAATACACATTCCTGGGTACCTGTGTTAATGAAGAGTGGGACCATTCACAGGAAATCAGATGCAGGATAGAGAAGGCCAGAACAGTGTTCAATAAAATGACAAAGTGCTTCAAGAGCCATGACTTGAACATCAACCTCAAGATCAGGTTGTTAAGATGCTACGTCTTTTCTGTTTTGTACTACGGAGTAGAGGCTTGGACACTGACTGCTGCTACTGAGAGGAAGCTGGAAGCCTTCGAAATGTGGCTGTATCGAAGGATACTGAGAGTGTCGTGGACGCAGATGGTGACCAATGAAGAAATCCTACGCCACATGGGGAAGGAACGTGAGGTCCTTTACACCGTTCAATGCAGGAAATTAGAATATCTTGGGCACATAATGCGCAATGAAAATCGATACCATCTTCTCCAATGCATCCTACAAGGTAAAGTTTATGGGAGCAGAGGACCAGGAAGAAGGAGAATCTTATGGTTGAAAAACCTAAGAGTCTGGTTCGGAAAGTCAACCACGGGGCTGTTCAGGGAAGCAGTCAACAAAATTATGATCATTCAGATGGTCGCCAGCATCCGACCCGGATAGGTATACGAAGAAGAAGAAGTTATTATAAATATCAAACTCCCTGCGTTTAAGGATTTATACCAATATCTCATAGTCTCGTAAATTTCACTCTGTCAATGTCAGTGTGAGTTTTTCGTCTTTGGTACTGTGTGGTTTTCTTATTCATATTTATCTTGTTGATCTTGTCAGAAGTGCCAACCAAAAAAAATTGACTCAGTTGTTTTCTGTCCTGTCTGTCATAATTGTTTTCATTTATTTTTGTTGTATACAGCAGGTTTTCACTTTGAAAACATGCTTATTAAAATGGGTGCGCTTAGCAAAGTTCTACCAAGATAGTTTTTCGTTTCATGACTTTTTATGATGCTTGGCACGAAAAACTCAATTTCATATATCTCTATATATATATATATATATATATATATATATATATATATATATATATATATATATATATATATATATATATATATATATATATATATATATATATATATATATATATATATATATATATATATATATATATATATATATATATATATATATATATATATATATATATATATATATATATATATATATATATATATATATATATATATATATATATATATATATATATATATATATATATATATATAAAGTATAAACTTCAAAATAAAAATATATAAAAAAATATTTAGATACTGTATTTAGCAGTCGACATGTTTCGAGTTATGAACTCATTATCAAGACTGACTACAGGAGAGTATTACATCGTATTTTATAAGACAGACAAAAAATACGATGTAATACTCTCCTGTAGTCAGTCTTGATAATGAGTTCATAACTCGAAACATGTCGACTTTTCGTTACTGCTAAATACACTATCTAAATATTTTTTTATATTGTGAAACATAAGCCTAGTATTTTTCATTTTAAAGTTTATACTTTATTCTTTATGATGTTTTACCAAGTGATGTGCGAGAATTCAATCTCAGTTATATATATATATATATATATATATATATATATATATATATATATATATATATATATATATATATATATATATATATATATATATATATATATATATATATATATATATATCTTGTTTACAGGATAAAGGACGCAATTTTAAAGAAATAGGGTTGAAAATTTGTAAGTAGGTAGTTTCGAATGATATCTTGGATGGGATTGGTTTTGGTTTGAATTGGTTGGGGGGTTGACCCCCCTAGGAGGGAAATATATCTTGTGTACACTATAAAGGTCGCAATTTTAAAGAAATAGGGTTGAAAGTTTGTAAATAGGTAGATTCGTATGATATCTTGGATGGGATTCATTTTGGTTTGAATTGGTTGGGAGTTGACCACCTTAGGGGGGAAATAAATCTTGTTTTCACGACAGAAGGCGCAGTTTTGCAGCAATAGAGTTCAAAGTTTGTACCTAGGTAGTTTCGTATGATATCTTGGATAAAATTGGTTTTGGTTTGAATTGGTTGGGGGGTTGACCCCCCGGGGGAAGAAATAAATCTTATGTACACGATAAAGGTCGCAATTTTGGAGTAATAGGGTTGAAAGTTTGTAAGTAGGTATTTTGAAAAGATATCTTGGATGGTATTCAGTTTTGGTTCGAATTGGTGGGGGGGTTGACCTCCTGGGGAAAGAAATAAATCTTGTTCACATGATAAAGGCCTAATTTTGAAGCAGTAGGATTGAAAGTTTATGAGTGGTTAGTTTCGTATGATGTATTGAATGGAATTGGTTTTGGTGCGAATTGGTTGGGCGTTGACCCTCCAGGGCAGGAAATAAATCTCGTTACACGATAGAAGGCGCAATTTTGGGACCATAAGGTTGAAACTTTGTAGGTAGGTAGTTTCGTACGATACCTTGGATGGTATTCATTTCTATATGAATTGGTTGGGGTTGGCCCCCCGGAGGAGGAAATAAATCTTTTTCACGCGTTAAGGGTGAAATTTCGTAGCAATAGGGTTGAAAGTTTGTGAGTACGTAGTTTCGTATGATATCTTGGATGCGATTGGTAATGGAACGAATTGGTTGGGAGGTTGACCCCTCGGGGAGGAATTAAGTATTGTTTACACATTAGGGGCTAATTTTTTTTGTGGATTTGGTACAAAAATCATGGATGAATGAATAGATTTTTCAAACTGGATACGTTATGAAAACCTGCTTTTCTAATGCAGCTCGCTGCGATAGAGTTTTCTTCTCTTCTGGTTTTGTTCAATTGTCAGTATTTTAGTTTCTTCATAATTGAACTCATAATTGACACATGAGTCTTCGATAGTTATTTTGATTGAAATTGGCCAAGTATGTTTCGTAGAGAATATTTTAGTGTATTTACTCAGTTTTACCTCTGAAAGGTTATCAGATATTATGGTCATCTCACTCGGTTGATGAATAATAACGCAGAGGTTATTAGGACGACTGATTCTGCACATTTGTTGCTGCAGTCAACACTGTATGAAAAGTTCCTTATTTGAAAACTTAATACTATTACAAGTTATAAATTCCATTATGTCTACTTATTACGGTAAATGAATATATTGGTTTCTGTTTCTAGATATACTGGACTGTACCAATTTTCAATAGCTATTTTGATGGTGAGAGATCCAGACTTGATTAAGCAAATGTTCGTGAAAGATTATGAACACTTTCTTGACCACACACAAATTTTGTCGACAGATGTTGATCCTCTGTGGAACAAAAATCTATTCTGCCTAAGAGGTATGAAACTTTCATTATTTAATTATGAAAAAATACGAGAGAGGATATGATTAAATGAAGAAATAAATAGATGATGGATTGGTAAAAAAGTTGTTATTAATAATTGCAGTTGTGAAAATAAATATTTCATTATAAATTTATATAAAAATATAAATTTAATTAGTACATTAATTCTCAGAAATGATTGATTTGTGGTTACTTACTAAAGACACATATTTTGACGATTCAATTTCATCACATCCAAAAAAAATTGTTACAATAGCTCTAAATTTTTTATCCGAAAAGTTGATATTATACTCAAATCTCTATATTCATATAGAGTATCTAAATAAAATTTACGAATACTGATACTCTCATGATTTCATCAACACTAACTTGTACAGAATTAATTTCAAAATTCATTCTTTATTATTTACATAACATTATTATTGAGAGTAATCAAATGAATAAGAAATGTTATGAGAACCTATTAGGGGCATCCATTAATTACATGAGATAATTTTGGCGATTTTTTGACTCCCCCTTCCCCCTTGGTGAGATGTCGTGACTTCTTGCTCGACCCCCTCTCCCCCTTCCCGAATCTCACTTAAAAATTTTTTAAATGCATATTTGATATATGAATGAGTTAATCTGTGCTAATTCTATGAGTTCAAGTAAATCAGTAATATTTCATAAAAATGTGAAAAAATTAAGTTAATAATAAAACGATGGTTGTAATAAGTCACAGTTTCTTTCAGTGAAAATTATTAGAGCATGATATGTTTATTATAAAACGTTGTGGAATTATTGTTTTATGAATAACATTCACATCGTTCTGTTTATGAAGAAGAAATATTTACTCCAACTAAGGTATTCACTGTTAATGAATATTTATCAATAGTTAAGGAATAATGTTAGAAAAATACTTTTTCATACTTAATAAATTCAACCGAGCAAGATCGAAGACACTGATTAACCTGCAAAATTAGTCTAAAGACAATCACAGGATTTCTTACGGGGCATTGCTCAAATTGACTCAAAGAACACCTAAGGAAGCTAGGTTTAGAGGGGGACAGCACCTGCAGATTCTGCAAGGAACGTCCAGAAACACCCCACCATATACTGATGGAGTGCTATGCTGTGCACCATGAAAGACTGAACACACTGGGATCATACCAGCTGACTGTAGAAGAAATACCACGAATGGAACCCCTTAAAATCCTCAAATTCCTGAAGGTATTGAGGTTTGAGGGGCTGCTGTAAAACGAGAACACATCGAGAAGCAGAAGAAGATGGGGCATAATAGATCTAATAAGGTCGCAGCGCATCGGTCACCATCCAAACCTACCAATACCAATAATAAATGAATAAACTGTTTCCAACCAAATGAATTTATTTATAGTTAATAAATTCGTCCATCAGTACATAATTAAATCGCGATGAATATTTTTATGAATGATTTAGCTATACTTTAGTGGAGAAACATTTTTTACTCAAGTTAACAGTTTTCTCGCAATTTTATACTGTTTTTTTGCGAAAATCAAATCACGTGATATTTGATGAGACCACCCCCTCCCCCACGTCAGATTGAGTGAGATTTTCCTCGACCTCCCCCCCTTAAGCGTCCCACGTATTTAATGGATGTCTCCTTATCACTCGCACAGCTATTTGAACTCGTATATCATAGGCACAAACGAATACATCTGACGTGAACGCCTAGCAGCGTTGTCGTGATAGTCGTGTCAGACACACCAATCTTCCATTCGCCAAGCGTCTGGAATGTTGGAACGTCGTTCTAAAAATGTTCACACTTTAACATTTGAAGATTGAAAATTGTATTACATTGCATCTTATCTGAACGATATATCTATTTTAATACAAAATTTACAATTTCAGGACAAAAATGGAAAAATATGCGTTCAACTATAAGTCCGTCATTTACTGGGAGTAAGATAAGACAAATGTTCATACTTATGGATAAATGTGCGGAATACTTTATGACAAATATGACACAAACATCTGAAGAAATAATGGAATTGGACCTTAAAGATATTTTTACTAGGTATGCCAACGACATTATAGCTACTACTGCTTTTGGAATCGAAATAGATTCGATTAAAGAGCGTGATAACGAATTCTATGTGAGAGGAAGACAGACCAGCGACTTTACAGGATTTTGGAAGTATATCAGATTAACTATGTCTGTGTTTATACCTCACGCAGGAAAGGTAGGTTATAAATCGTATATTCCCCGAAATTA
>JARQZK010002167.1:1667500-1692500 GCA_030704885.1 Cynegetis impunctata | reverse complement strand
ATTTTCTGAGAATGGAAAATTTTAATTAATTCTGTAATGTACAGAAGAAAACTAACTTGCTCATTTCTTCTGAATATATTGGAATACATTTTTAAAATTTCTATTCTTATAAATATTTATGTACAATTTTGAAATCAAAATATAATCACATAGGAAAAGTACGAAAAATCAACACCTATAACATCGTCTTTGTAAAAATTAAATGATGGTTAGGTATGAATGTTGAAAATGAGAAAAATAAAATAAATTCACAAATCTTTGTAAACTTCACATTTTAGAAAATACAATATTGCATTTTCGTAGTATTCCAAATTGATAGCGTATTTGAAGCTGATGAGCCATATATTACTTCTAGTTTTTCATTTTATAAATTTCCGATTAATGGTCTGAAATTTAAAGTGAAAACGGACGCAAACCATGATGATTTCAGAAACTTATATGAAATTTTTCGAATTCTTTATATATTTTGATTTAATCATTCATAAAAGGATTGCCACCTACAACATAATTATGTACCAAACATATCCGGTAAGGTATATATCTAAATAATTTTCTTTTTCCAGTTCATTAATGGTGCCATCTTCGATAAAAAGGTGTCGACGTTTTTTAGAAATATTGTTAAACAAACTTTGGAGTATCGAAAAAAATACAATCTCGAAAGACCTGACATGTTGAGTCTTCTGATGAATGCAAGAAAAGAAACCGTAGAGAAACATGACAACATGAAAACGAAAGAAAGTATATACTCTGCAGAACAATACGAAACAAAATTATCTCAAAAAAACAAGATTGATATGACACTTGACGATATAACATCTCAGGTTTTATTCTTTTTTTTGGCCGGTTTCGAAACCGTTTCTTCGACATTATGTTTTATGTCATATGAACTGGCAACCAATCCGGATGTTCAGAAGACACTCATAAACGAATTAGATGAATTCAAGGCAAAAAATGAAACAGTCACATATGAAGCTCTGTCAAAATTACCTTACTTTGACATGGTACTTTCAGGTAAGAGTTATGGAAATTGTGGTGAAATTTCGTTGATTATATAACTCATGTATGAATAAGCCAATAGAATCCGTGAATTTTGCATAACGACGTAGTATAGATAAGTGAATTTACCATTGACGACGTGATATAATCGTTTTGGTGTTTCGCCTCGTGTCAAAATGTATATATATTTTCATATTCACGGTGTTTTGACGTTTGTCAAAAAAAATTAATATTTGTTATTCGTTATATAATCGTAACGAATACCACTCGAGCAATCGAAAATAATCGATTATACTGACCTCGTCACTCGGCGTATTTTTTTAAAACACCACTCGAGCTGCGCTCTCGTGGTGTTTCGCAAAATACGTCTCGTGACTCGGTAGTATAATCGATTATTTTCGATGCTTTTGTGATATTATTACTGAATATTTGTAACGATACTTTTATAGTTAAGTTAGTATAAATCTGAATTAGAGCAGTGATTAATTGGAAATATGTAAATTATTCCTGTTACTCCTCTAAAAAATATCTGAATTACATGTTTGATAATTATATACATATTTCGACAAGCAAATTAAATTCAATTAATATCAGATAACTCTTGATGCTCTAAGGACGAAAGTGAAATATGAACAACACTTTATAATATTGCCGTCAATAAGATACATAATAAAAGACTACCAATACAAATCGAAATATTTGATAATAGAATATCTAAAGCGATAGAACTCTTCTTCCAGAACTTATATCTATTTTCAATCAAATCCAAATGTCGCAGTAAGACCGCGTATAACAAATGAAGACTCAAAAGAACTGCAAACGATCAACGCAGTTGAAATGGTCAAAGTTGGAGAACCCACACTGAAGACGGCTCTCTTGCTTATTTCCATCAAAAGCCTCGAAGAGGATCTCATACCCATCATAGTGAACTTCACAAGTAAAAATTAACAGACTGATAAGTCTTCTCTCTATATTCTACAAACTTCTCACGAAAATCATAACCAGACAACTTGATGCCAAGTTTGACGTTTATCAGCCGGTGAAGCAAGCAAGCGGTGCGCACACTGATCAAAACTGTACAATGTGCCATTCTACTTGGCCTTTATCAAAGGTCATTTCACTCACTGGAAACCTGAGCTGCTGTGGCATCCATATATAACACATCTATAGACTCTAGGTCGTAAACCTTAATTCGGCAGATTCATGAGGATGCATATGAAAATGAAATAGTAATGGAAAACATGTAGAATCCCTATGGAGATAAGATTGACACAACGACACTATTTGATCCAAACTATTTACGCTCGCTCTTGAAGATGAATTTTAAACACTGATTTGAGAATATAAGGAAATTAATATTGACGGATCACACTTGAACCACTTCCGTTTTGCTGACGATATTGTTTACATCAGTAGTAATGAACTTGAGCTGGCATTCATGCTGATCTACATGTAGTGTCGTGCAAATTCAGTCTACAAATGATCCTACATAAAACCAAATTTATGAATCCACCAAACCTATAAGTTGAGATAAACTAGCATGAGCTAGAGAATTTCAGTAAATGCGTTCAGTTAGGTCATATTCCAAATTGGAAAAAGAAAGTCAAACCATGGTGGTAGCGCGAATAATAGTTCTAACTTCAACAATCTTCGGAAAGATCATTATCTCTCGAGTGTTTAGCAATGATGAGATCGAAACAGCTGTAGAATGTCCTTAAGTGATTGAACTGATTTTCCATGTTGCTATTATTCACCATTATTATATGTGCGGAATTTGTGTACGGACTCATATAACCAGTTTCCTAGGCACTTTATTTGATTTGAGAGATTTATCTATACATATTTCCTATGTTTCAATCCGATATAATTAAAAGAACAATTTATTTGTCAGCTGAAAATACTGTGTTGGACAATATATTTCTATTTTTAAATTTCCGGATTTTCATTGTCTATGAAATATAGCAGTTTTCACAAAAAATATATAGAAAAATAAAAGATCAGTGAATAGAAAACAAGTTAATCAATAAGAACTGAAAAAAAAATTTCAAATAAAAACAATAAATGGAAATGGAAATTCAAACGATGAGGATTGAAAATATAGCTGAAAAAGAAAATACAATCAGTAGATAAATAAATTAAAATAGAAATTACACGTATTTAATAAATGAATTGAATCAGAAGTAAATAAAAGATAATGTAAAGCAATAAAATTGATTATACTCGACGTTTCTTTCAGTTGGGTATCTCTAACCATGCTCAAGTGAATACTAATACAGTATCTGAATTTCAAATTCTTGAATTCCATTTATTTTGCAGATAAGTACAATTTCGGTTTCAATTAATTCTTTTTGCTGAACTTGAAATTTTTTTTTTCAGTTCTTATTGTTTAACTTTTTACTTTTTCATTGATCTCATGCTATTTTTTCAGATACGTACCTATTGCTTTTTCTGTTCTTTCATCTTATTTTCATAGATTTCATATTAAACATTACCTTAAATTTTACATATATTGGAAATCTAAAAATTAAAAAAATGTATTTCAATTGAAATTAAGTGAATCTAATAAAAGAGTTATTTAAATAGACCATAATTTTAATTATTTCTGGAAAAACTTAATAAACAGCTACTAAATTGTCACTATTGAACGTACGATTTAATTATGTACCTACCTGAATTGTGTTTATGAAAAAATAATTTCGGCTGCTTATAAAATGAAATCTTTATAAAATAGAAATTTTTCTTTCAGAAACTTTGAGAAAATGGCCAGTAATGATTCTTTCAGAGAGAAAATGTAACAAGCCATACATCATTCAACCGAAACTTTTTGACGAAAAACCTGTCCAGCTAACTGTGAACAATTCTGTTTGGGTACCCATATGGGCTCTGCATCACGACCCCAAATATTGGGATATGCCGGAAAAATTTGATCCGCAACGATTTTCACCGGAAAAAAAACAGAAAATAGTGCCTTACACTTATATGCCATTCGGTGTTGGTCCAAGGAACTGCATTGGTTCCAGATATGCAAAAATAGAAATAAAAGTGATAATATATAGGTTGCTTACTCATTTCGAAATTGTACCAATCAAGAGGAGTGTCGTACCAATCGAACTTAACAAAAATTCCTTTATTTTGAATGCTAAGAATGGTTTTTGGTTTGGATTAAAAAAGAGGTCAACAATTGCGACGAACGAATTGTAACACGTAATTATGTAGTTCGGCGAAAATTGTAAAATTTTTCAAACTTTTTGTGAATATTTTCATGTAACATTTATTATATTGAAGATCCAAATGTATGAACAAGTGAGTTGGGAATCTGAAAAATAACTGTATGTATATGTAACGACTGAAATTTATTGAGTATTCTAAGAAATTTATGAAGCAGATACTTGATGAAATCTTATATTCAAAATAAAACACTATAATTAACAATTTTCACAAACATTTGAATAATAATGGACGCGAAACGTTTCGAAATATTACTTCTTCGTCAGATGCTGACTGAACCATAAGAAAGGAAACAAGGAAACACGCTTGTTTCATTCCTCCCTGAAGTTTGTGTCAGGGTGGAAAGCAGTTTGAGTTTGGGATTAACTCCTTTAGCCAGATCAGAGGATATACTTGTATGAACAAGTGCATCAAGGGTGGGTGAGACGCGATATATGGAACATAGAAAGTGCGTGGGTAGCGTTCAGAGGATTAAAGCTGGATTTATAGTTTGTCGGACTGTAAGCGTAGACGCAATGCAATAATATCAACTATAGAACGTATGTACTTTTGTTTATAAATGAACGTAAACGCATGACGTAACGTAAGAGAAACGGACTGGAACGGAAGAGTTGACCAACATTCATCTTTTTACAGTGCGTTTCTTACGTCCGGCCAATCAAAAGAAAGAATTGTGTGATGTCAGCCTCACTGTCAGATGTCACTTGGCCCCCCTTCAGTTTAGTGAAGTTCTTTGTTTTTTATTCTTGTTTTGTTAATTATTCATTTCAATTATGAATAATTAAAATATTATAGGGGGGAAGTGTCATGAAAGAGTCAGTTTACCAAATTGAGGAGCAAAAAATATACTTTTGATGGAAGAAATGATGATTTTTTTTCTTATTATTCATTTATTTAAGTAGATAATATCTCACGAAAAACCTTGAACAGTGTGAAAAAATCAACGAAATACTCATTTTAAAAAAATTTGTCTTTTGGCTCTTTCATAACATTTCGGTATTGAAAGAGCTACTAAAAGTTATGAAAGAGCCAGTATGTATTATAAAGTGTAATTGTGAAAATTATGCAAAATAATAATAATTGCAGTATTACAAAAAAACAGAAAGACAATTCTAATAATTTTTTTTACTCCTCCGAACAACCTTTTTTCTTCAGCAAATACGATAGCCATTACGATTCAGTCATCTTGCAGTTCTGAGTTTTTATTAAGGATTTTTATGGACTGTTTTGTGATATTTTTTTTTAATAATAATTTTTGGTTTCTTTACATTACCCCCTTTCTCTTATGAGTTTTTCTTTTCGGGAGTCACAGACACGATGGTAGACATAAAGCGCGTCGTGCTTTGTCTCATCATTTCCGATGATATAATTTATTGCCTAGAAGTACTCGGAAACGCAATAGTAGGGGTAGAGGTTGAATGGGGAGATAGTAATAATAATGTTATATGAGAAAAAATGCATATTTATTAATATTATTTACTCAATTCAAATCCAGGGCTATGAAAGAGCCAGCTGTTTCAAGGCCCATTCACTCGGCTCTTTCATAACTTATTCTTTGATTTTTTTAAATAAAAACAATATCAAAACTTTTGCGGCATAGTTTTCACGAAGTTGCAAAGCCAAATGTATGCACAAACTCAATCTACATTCCATTTAGGTACCTGTATTAATTTACAATAAAATACCAAAAAACAAGTTAACTTAAGCAAAATACATACTTTTTAGTGCCAAAAATTTTGACTGGATGTGCCAGCGTCCGTTGATTTCGACGGACTGTCAAATGTTTGTGGGTGACGGGAAATCAGTGTTGCCACTCAAAAATAAAATTACCAACAAAATCCGTTCATAAACTACCAAAATAATGCAAGTGGCTCTTTCAAAACCTGGCTCCTTCATGCCACTTCTCCCCTAATACAAATTCAAACCAACACAGGCTATTTACGATTAATATAATTTGTAGGTTATGTTGAATGTCATTCATCGCGCAGTACGCTGTAAAAGAGAGAGATAGCAGACGTACCCAATCGTCTCTCTCTTTCTAACCGCGGACGTTCCCACTTACGGGCATGCCTACTCTATCTATATAAGCTCTTTGCATTCATTACCTTAACCTCTGCCCATGCGCAAAAATTCCGTTCCGTCGAATTATAAATAGTAATGCGTCTACGTTTACAGTCCGTCAAACTATTAATCCAGCTTAATACTGGCCCACCATCAGACTTGTAAGTATGCTTGCAGTGCCTTACTTCACGCCATGAGATATGTCCTAGGCTCGATTTTCGAGACAAGTTTGAATATGGAAAACGCTTTTTGATACGTCAAGTCGTTTCAAGCTACAGGGTGATTTTCAAAAGTTCGCATTTTTGTGAAGTCGCTGTATCTTTTTCATTATTAAGAATTTTCGATTTTTCCTAGAGGTCTTTTTTTCACTTTTTTCAAAGATCAATCTACCACTGAAAACCAACATGTCAAATTACATTTAGTTTCTGAGATATAACACAAACTTCTTTTTTCTTGGAATCTACATAAAATTTCCTTCTGAATGATGTATCACACTCAAGGTTTTGATTATTAATTTTTTAAATTTTTCACATTTTTGAAAATTACCACGGTTGGATGCGACTTTGACATTGTGTGTAGCACAAAAAGATATCTTTTTTTCAAATCAAGTAAGACAGGCTTTCAAATATTGGTTGATTTCAACAAAGGAGAGGTATTGCAAAAAAAATGTTCTCAAGTTCAACCTGCCACAAAAGAGAAATCGATATATATAGTTTCAACTTATATTGGAACATTCAGTACAAAGCTTAAATCACATCTTTAACGACTCAATATCAACATATCGTTTCGGACTAGTAATAATATTGGATATATTACATAGGATTAACAAGGAAAATTCTTCATTAATTCAAAACTATCTAACAACATGGAAGCAGGTTATATGTATTCCGCGACGAGAAATCTGCATTCCCAATGCAACAGTGAATTATAGAAAATGTCAAGTCACCCCGACTCAAGATCTGCATACAGCTGTTTCGATCTTATTAGATCTCTTCAGTGCAGCTTACTTGACAAGGAGTTAATTGAAGTATTTCTTATTGTCCGCCAATACAAATCTCAGCCGAATAACTGTAAGGATAACAACCCATAGTGCCCTCTGCCAAAAATATTAGGAACCAATAAATCACTGTTCCTGACATGGACAACAGTGCCGTATACGATTGACCATTGCCATCTATTGTCTGTATATTATACATTGATTGATAGAATAATATTGGAAAACATATGAATAAATTCCGGAGTATATTTTACATTAATAGAGCTTTCAGGAATTTTTGAATAGAATAAAGTATAAACTTCAAAATAAAACACACTCGGCTTTTGTTTCACTATATAAAAATATTTAGATACTGTATTTAGCAGTAACGAATAGTAGACATGTTTCGAGTTATGAACTCATTATCAAGACTGACTACAGGAGACTATTACATCTTATTTTATAAAACAGACAAAAGCAAACGTGATACCTGAATATCAATTTGTTCGTTTACGGGCGGAACCTATTTCGAGAATTTCAAGAAGATTAAGGCGCTTTCATTGTAACCTGAATGTAACAATTGCGTTTTGTTGAAATCCAGAAAATGATTAAATTTTAAACAATGTTCAACACGAATTTTTATATTCCTTCTTGTTTGTCCAATATAGAAAGCAGGACATTCGTCGCAAAATATTTTGTAAACACCACTGTTTTCTCCGATGTTAGATTAGAGAAAACAGTGGTGTGTACAAAATATTTTGCTACGAATGTCCTTCTTTCTATATTGGATAAACAGGAAGGAATATAAACATTCGTGTTGAAGAACGTAAAAAGTCAATTTTACAAAATAAAAATACCACTGGCTTCTCCGAACATTGTATTAAATTTAATCATCTCCTGGATTTCAACAAAACCTAATTGTTGCATTCAGGTAACAAATTAATTTTCAGGTATCACCTTTGCTTTTGTTTGTTTTATAAAATAAGATGTAATACTCTCCTCTAGTCAGTCTTGATAATGAGTTCATAACTCGAAACATGTCGACTATTCGTTACTGCTAAATACAGTATCTAAATATTTTTTTTCTACAAGCGTGCGCTTTCAACCCTTTTCCCGCACGCATTTCAATTCGTAAAGAGTCACATTGCCAAACAGTGCGGGAAAAACCCCTGCTATTCCATTTCCGCACGCGTTTGCGTGCGATAATGGAATAGCGGGGATTTTTCCCGCACGCTTTTATTAGAGAATAAACTGAATAATGATATGTCTCTATGCACCGAACGCCACCGACGACGTTACTATGGAAACGACATGTGAATTAACATAATATGTCATTAGTATGAAATTATTTGAATATATCAAATCGAATTTCATCAGTGTGTTAAAATCTCCATTAAAATAAGCGCTTGTAGAAAAAATATTGTTCCTAACTCGTGCGGAAAGAGTCTTTCCCGCACTCAACTGCTTACCCGAACTCCGCTTCGCGTCGTTCGGGTAACGGCAGTTTCGTGCGGGAAAATATCTCTTTCCGCACTTGTTAGGAAAATAACTATATATAGTGAAACATAAGCCAAGTGTGTTTTATTTTATTTTGAAGTTTATACTTTATTCTTTATGATGTTCCACCAAGTGATGCGCGAGAATTCAATCTCTCATTTTCAATAGAATTTCTGAACGTAAACGTAGTTGTGATACTAAAAAAGCAGATGTTCATTATGCAAATAATTCAATTAATGGGAGCCACTTATTTAGTTCAGACTTTGAGATATTAGATAAAAGAGAGAATAACGATTCAAAATTCAACTTCGTAGAACCTTTTCTAATAACAAAATTTAAATAGCTACTCTGGTTTTCTTCTCAATGGTCAGGTAAAACTCACATGTAGCCATTTATTGAACTTGCTTGACAGTGCAATTCCAGGTAGCAGGTCGGTTTTAATTCCCTCAATATAATGCTTGAGGACTTAGATAATTAAAACTGCAAGTATATGGAAATCTGTATCCATAGATTTTTACCAACAAGCTAGTTAGTGGACTGTCTATGCTTGCTGGCTAGCATTCGGGAGTTCCTGGGTTCAAACCCCTAGGTCGACTGATCTCCATGAGTTTTTTCAAAGGTTTTCTCAAGACGTAGGTAAGTCAGTGCTTCCAAACTTACAAAGGGAATCTGAACCCCACATCGTCTCCTCTCCATAAATGTCCGGTTTCTCCAGCTATAATGCACTTGTATATACAAGTGTATAATCTGATCTGGATGAAGGAGTTCATTCCCATAACTCAAGCAGCCCGCCTTCCCAACACATGAAACACGTAGTCTTTCCTTTCCTCAGTTAGCATCTGACGAAGAAGTACTATAGTACGAATCCCGCGTCAAGCATATAATGAATATCATAAGATAGACAGGTATCATACTGCAAAGTTTGATTTAAAAGAATCATATTTCATCCTATTATCATAAGGTTGTTTCCTGTAAGTGATATAGTACTATAAAAGTTTTAACAGGATCACTTGTATTTGATATTTTCTTTTTTCAAAATTATTTATTCTTAGTTCCAATGAAATAAAAATATATATTCAATAACATTTACTGACTGCACGCTTAACAGTGGGGTATTGTTCGAAATTATAAATCATCAAAAAGTCACCTGGCTCGATTCCATTAAAATTGCTATATTCAATCAACATATATGTTTTGGGGTATTAACCCATTATGAAGAGTTTTCTAACTGATTAACTAGCCGGCGCAATCTGTAAAGCTACGGAATGGCCCACATTACTCGACTTTGTACCGGGTGTCTGATTAAGAGAGGCACGCGACTGTATCTCACAAACTATTCGCCGTAGAGACTTACGGTAAAAAATTTTATAATCAAAGTGGCCAACAGAAAATCCTGGAAATTATTTTCAGGTTTCTAAGATGGCCGCCAGGGGGCGTAACCGCCATCTGAAACTTTTAAAGTGATTTTTTTCTGAAATTGATCTAGTGAATATACCAAAAAAATATTTTTTGTTTAAAGCTGAGATTTATTCGAGTTATTTTATTTGATACTTTTTGACGTATCTATTTAAATGAAGTGGTGGGGGGTGATTCAATGTTTTTTTGAATAAACAGCTGTAACTCCTGAACGACTGAACGGATTTCAACAAAGTTAATCTCGTTGGGAAAACCATTTATTGCTTCATCGAAAACATTTCATCTGTGGTCTGTCAAATTTTTAGTTATGCCGACAGAGAGCGTTTTTTGATATAATAACAGAAAATTGCTAATTTCTCTAAAAAATTTAATGCAATAACATAACTTTTTTTCCATAAAAATGTATTATGATGATGCCAAAATAGGCTAGTGAAAACCGTATCTCGATATCTTATTCCTAGACTAAAATATCGAACAAAAAAAATTTAGTTATCATATGATTCAAAAAGATGCCATCACACCGGTATTTATTTTCATTTATCTATATTTTTCCAAGAATCAATGATGAAATTTCATCATTCAATGATTATCATACAGGTAATAATATTCTTAGTTAAAAAAAATTTTATAAAATCGTTTAGGGGCATAATAATCAATAAATATAATTTGTGAAAGTTCAAGAAGGTAGTCAGAATAAGAAGAGAATGCCATGAAGGGAAAATAAATGCCTAAAATCAACTTGTCAACAAATATTAAAAATGAACTTATAATGGCAGTGTAATGAGTTTTTGTGGCACACACAAGTAAGGACTGAAAACTATTGAAATGCATTTACGAACAATCAAGCTGTTGATATGTTTGCGGTATATTTTGAAAGTTTTCAAAATGCGGCAATGGCACAAAGATTATATAGAACTCGATTTCCAAATTGGCGTTCACGCCATGCGAGAATTTGTTGGGCATATTTGAAGAAAATTGAGAATTTTCATCTGAAATTTATAGGGTCGAAGCTGCCAGTTTACGCAAATTTCAGACTAAACGCGGAAAAATTTTTGCATGGCGTAGACGCCGAATATAGAGTACTGTATATTCTTTTTGCCAATGCCACATTTTGAAGAATTTCAAAATATACCGTTAGTGATATCAATAGTTTCATTGTTTGTAAAATGTATTTCAATCTTTTTCAATCCTTACTTCTGTGTACCACAAAAACTTATTAAACTGCCACTAAATGTATAATTTTAGTATTTGTTGTCAAGTTGATTTTAGGCATATGATTTTCCTTCATGGCCTGCTCTTCATATACTGACTACATTGCACTTGCATATTATTACATTGGTTATTATGCTCCCACTCGATTTTTTTCTGAAGTTTTTGAAATAAGGATGTTATTTTTTGAAAATCATAAAATTATTAAATTTCATCATTCATGATTCTTGGAAAAAATACAGATAAATGAAAATAAATACCGGTGTAATGGCGTCTTTTTGAATCATATGATAACTAAATTTTTTTTCTTCGATATCTTAAGCTAGGAATAAGATATCGAAATACGGTTTTCACCAGCCTATTTTGGCATCATCATAATACATTTTTATGGAGAAAAAGTTATGTTATTGCATTTAATTTTTTAGAGAAATTAGCAATTTTCTGTTATTATATCAAAAAACGCTCTCTACCGGCATAACTGAAAATTTGACAGACCACAGATGAAATGTTTTCGATGAAGCAATAAATGCTTTTCCCAACGAGATTAACTTTGTTGAAATCCGTTCAGTCGTTCAGGAGTTACAGCAGTTTATTCAAAAAAACATTTAATCACCCCCCACCACTTCATTTAAATAGATACGTCAAAAAGTGTCAAATAAAAATGACTCGAATGAAGCTCAGCTTTAAACAGAAAATATTTTTTTGGTATATTCGTAAGATGAATTTCAGAAAAAAATCACTTTAAAAGTTTCAGATGGCGGTTACGCCCCCTGGCGGCCATCTTAGAAACCTGAAAATAATTTCCAGGATTTTCCGTTGGCCACTTTGATTATAAAATTTATTACCGTAAGTCTCTACGACGTATAGTTTGTGAGATACAGCCGCGCGACTCTCTTAATCAGACACCCGGTACAACTTTGTCCAGCCCGTCCCTGACAACATTTGGCTGAACGCATTATATTATATAAATTCTAGAATGTTTTAACTGCTCTATTTTTTTAAGTTATCGTTTCAAATAAGAGTTTCTGTACAGATTTATGTTGAGAGATTATCGGATTTGAAATGGTTATTCCAGGAAATAAATAATTCAACATATACCTACTGTAATTAAGTAACAAAACGTGTTTTTCAAAAATATAATCTTCGGTTTTTTGGTATAAATCGAAGTGGAGCTTAACATGAAATTGAGGTTAAAAATTGTATGGGTACATCTTCGGAATAATGAAATAAGCATTCTCAACCAACTATTTTATTAAAGATTATTTTTAATATTCATGGCCATGAGTATTTACAATTTTAAATGAAAACTCATAACATAAATGACATATTTGAATAACTTTCTACTTTACTGTACAATAAACATTCGATTTTCTTTCATTATACTACTTTACATACTTTGATATCAACTAATACTACTAGAATATACAGTTAAGGGTATTCAGGGAAGAAGGCCAGGTCATCATCATAAGTGAACCAGAAATTGTTCTAATAGCTCTTCAACTTCTTCAAGAAATTCATAGAGAGCGCCCTAAAATGAAGAGATATAATTGGTTATATTTCACAAATGCAATAATCTCTTAGTGAAATATATAGCGGTTTGTATGAGCTCAAATTGAAATACTTCATTTATATTATGTACATCTTCGGTTGCTGAACAGAACAGCCCAAATTTGGGAGAATTCAGTCAAAATATTAGCATTTATGGCTTTTGGAGAAGGTATAGTGGAAATAAACTACTGAAATATAAATTTCTGAAAGATTTTCGGTACTTAATAGCCCCTCCAATTTCAACAACTAGTATTTTTCGCTTTCTCAGTACATGAATAATATTTAGCACCAATTTATTTCAAATATAAAAAGATGTATATATATATATATATATATATATATATATATATATATATATATATATATATATATATATATATATATATATATATATATATATATATATATATATATATATATATATATATATATATATATATATATATATATATATATATATATATATATATAGATATATATATATATATAATCTCTTGATAATTATTAGCAATAACAGGCTTGTTGAATCTTTAAAAACTCGATTTTATTAAAAAGTTGACGTTTCGCCACGACATTCGTGGCTTTATGAAAACTTTTGAAAAAATTGAAATTTCTTTGACATTTATTGATTTGAAAAAATTTGAATAGAAAAAGACTACTATGTGTCACTAAAATTTTTCGGCTGTGGCCGTTCTTTGTTATTTATTACGTGCTATTCAGTCCAATATTAACATTCAAATCTGTTATTATTAGATGCTATTTAGTCCAATATCAACAGACAGGTCTGTTGATATTCGATGGGAAGGGAACCACAGAAACCTTCACCCACGTAATGTAAAAAATAGGTTTAAAATATTTGATTGTTGTCTTTGAAAAGACATTACTTGTAATTTTGGAGATCACATGTTCTAAACTATACTTTCATTTTAGAAAAATTGAAAATTCTAGATGTTTATATTTTGTCTAAGAAGATGAGTTGTTATGGTTAGAGTTTGCTTGTTGAATTATTTTGTTTTGATTTATGTTGTTTCTTAGAAAAATTAGAGAATTAAATCTGCGTATATTGAACTCAAATGTTTGATATCTGTTCTATCATTTACGACTTCATTTAAATTTTTTTGAATATGTAACATTTCTAAAATTTCTCTGCGTTTTTGATCTTTTTCTATTTCTAAAATTTTTGTGCTATTAAAGTTGAAAGTATGATTCTCATTGTTTTTATGTTTTATTAGTGCTGTGGTTTGTGTTCTGGTATATTTGTGTACTTTTAATCTTTCTTCTAAATTTTGAAAAGTTTGTCCTAAATATGATTTATTACAATTATTACAGGGTATACTATAAACAACATGAGATTTTTGCAGAAGAGGTGTTTTACTTTTTAACTTAGAATATATTTGTTTAATTTGATTTTGTGCGGTGTGGGCTATTTTTTTAGCACGTAATTAATAACTGAAGACGGCCACAGCCGCAATGAGAAATTTTTGAAGAAAAGATAAATAGTACCCTATTCTTTGACTCTTCAAAATCAAAATAATTTGAACCTATTTCGAACATTACGTGGGTAAAGGTTTCTGTGGTTTCCCTTACCATCTAATAATAACAGATTTGAATGTTAATATTGGACTGAATAGCACGTAATAAATAACAAAGAACGGCCACAGCCGAAAAATTTTAGTGAAACATAGTAGTCTTTTTTTATTCAAATTTTTTCAAATCAATAAATGTCAAAGAAATTTCAATTTATATATATATATATATATATATATATATATATATATATATACCTTTTTCAGACTGTGACCGTCTTCAGTTGCTAATTACTTTATTTCAATCTGATTATCATTAGTTACGTCTGCTAGATGGTAAGAGAAATAACATAAAATATTGCTCAAGAATACATGTACTTATATAACATATTCTTCAATATCTGATTAATAGAATTGTCTTTACAAAGTCAAAACTTGCAATTTCGACTATGATCAATATTACACCTGTTCCAGAAAAAATAATTGTTATTATTAGTTGGTTTGATGTTCTGAAGATGTGGATGGTGAGAGATTATTATTTGATTAACATTGGGATCTTTCAGTGTATTGTTTGCATTTCTGTATAAAATAATCTTCTATTCGTATTAGAAGTTTGTCTTTTATTGGTGATAGGGGTGGTTGGTTGAATGGATGATATTGAACAAGAGCTATTTGTGTTTGAGTTTGCTGGGTGAATTTTTGTGTTGTGATTCATGTTGTTGGTTGGAAAAATTAAATCTGTATATATTGTAATTCAAATATTTTCTGTCAGTTGTTCAGGACTTGAGGGATTTATCACGATATTTGCAAGGTATACTATAAACAACATGAGATTTTCTCCAAAGAGTTTTTCTACTCATTAATTCAGAATAGATTTGTAGTGTGAGTTACTTGATGTTATATATATATATATATATATATATATATATATATATATATATAAACAAATTGATGATAAAAAATATATTCCATTATCCTTCAATAATTAACTAATGAAGTATTACATATTTTGGACTATATATATATATATATATATATATATATATATATATAAATATATATATATATATATAGTCCAAAATATGTAATACTTCATTAGTTAATTATTGAAGGATAATGGAATATATTTTTTATCATCAATTTGTTTATAGTTTTCTTTAGCATCAATATTAGCAGAACAGTCTACTGATATATGACAAAATGGCATGTAGTTAACTACTTAAGATGGCCACAGCTGCAAAAAGATAAATGAAAAATAGGATTTTTGCTTATGTTTCGAAAATGTCATAAATTTCGTGAATTGTATTTTTCAAATCTCATCGCTTGTTTTCTGTTAAACAGATAAACTAAATAGGTATACCTATACATGAACATATATAAATATACCTATATATATATATATATATATATATATATGTATATATATATATATATATATATATATATATATATATATATATGTATATATATATATATATATATATATATATATATTATATATATATATATATATATATATATATATATATATATGTATATATGTATATATACATATGTATATATATATATATATATATGATATATGTATATATATATATATATATGTATATATATATATGTATATATATATATATATATATATATACATATATATGTATATATATATATATATTTATATATATATATGTATATATATATATATATATATATATATATATATATATACCTATGTTTATATATACGTATATATAATTCTACATTGGAAAAAAAGTGAAATACTGTCTACTCACCGATTGTAATTTTTTTCTTCATTTAAGATCAACTGTCCCAAAATTATTACAGCCAATGAAATTTGTATAACACCAAACCATGGTCTTGTAGAAGATTCATCCTCTTTTGGCATAGTTTTGTTTATTTTACCTCTGCTCCGGGAGAATTGTTGAATATTGTACTCTGCAAACATTATTTATAAAAATGACTCATACATACAGTTCAATTATTTTGGAGTCTTAAAAGGGGACTCCGTATTTTTCCTCAATTTTATTTCATACTCACCAGAATTTCCTACATATCTCGAAGATTCTAGATTTTTTCGTTGCCTGGCGTTTGTTGCAATTTCTCGAACCTCATCCCCTGAATATATTTCTCGATTATCCTTAGAAATTTCTTGTCCAAATATTTTACTTTGTTGCTTTTTCAAATCATCAGTTTGACGAATTACTCTTGAAAGAAATCCATTTCTATTTTGTGCCCTATTCACATTTCCAGAGAACGATGAATCACCTGTGTTAATATTCTTCAATTTTAATGCAGATTTTACCCGTGAATTCCTTCTTGCTCCAAGATCTTCATTGCCTTTCGAAGAATCAATTACTAAACTTTCTGTTCTCAATCGAGATCTTTCGCTAGAAATTCTGTTAGTTGAATATCGCTGAGATGAAATATTTAGTTCGTTGGAATTTATTAATGTTCTATAATTATCTCTAGTTTGTCTACGGATATCTGTAGATATTTGTCTGTTATAATTTGATGGACTTTTCGACGAAGATTTACTGGAAGCTTGAACAAGACGTTCTCTGCTGAAATTATCTGTAGCTGTAGTTTGTATTTCATTAACCTCTCTCGATGTCTGTGAATTTTCTTCACGAGGAAGGTGTCCAATTCCGACATAATCGCTCCTTACTGATTTATTTCTAGTTTCTAAATGCTTAGATCTTTGCAATCTACTTCTGAAAAATCTAACTTCTGCCATTTTCTGAGCTCGGGTTTGTCTAGCTATGAAAATATTCCTGGATTCTTGTAAACTTAAGCGTTTACTTCTGTGATTATGTCCTATAGGACTATCTCGCATATCAGATACTTCTCCTGAATATACAGATTTGACATACCTTTGTGTTATAGACATTTTGGAATTTCTTATATTTCTAGCAGTAGGTAGATTCAGTTGTTGATTCTCATTTTTCGCAATTGCAATGTATTGAGCCAGATTTTCTCGTAATGAATCGCTGAGTGTATTTTTTCTCAAATTAGAATTAACTGAACTCCTGTGTGTTCTAATGGTAAAAGAGCGTTCAGCTTTCATATCTGAGTCTTTCCTTCTTAAATCTGAAATACTCAGCCTTACATTCCTCGCAGATCGCAGAGAGAGATCGCGTTGATTAGAATTTGCTCTTGTTGCTTTTAAACGAGTGACTCTAATAGATAACACATCGTCAGTAGGTGTGATTTCTTTTTCAAGTTCTCTGTAGTTCTCACGTTGTCTGCGATCATTTCCAAATCGGTGAATCCTTCCTTCACGTTTGTCTGTTTTTGTATTCTTTTCTGGGTGGTACATTCTGCTTTCAAAGCTCTGCCTTCTTGAGTAATTTTGATTCCTAATTTTCGAGTTGTTTTCACTTGAAACAAGTTTTCCAGAACTTCGTTTATTTCCAATTCGTCGTGGGAATGTAGTTTTAGGATATTCTCTATCATTATTAAATCTTCTGGAAGTGAAGTTTTCTATGAGTTCATTTCGTTTTATACCAGTTTCTCTTCTTTCCTGACTGAATGATGGACGTTCTTCAGAGCTTCTCATTTTTGTATGCTCTCGACGAGTTGTTTCCTGCCCCATATAGATTCTGCTGCTTCCAAAATGTCCAGATCTTTGTCCATTAACGTCTTTTCTGATAATTTGGTTGTCTCTTACTTTCGAACACGGCGCTTCTGTAACTACTCTCTTATAATTCAATGTCTTTGGTAAATCTTCCTTCGATGTTTTAGCTTTCTCAAGGGCTTTAGTTACAGAATTTGAATCTGATTTGGTACTTTCATTTCTTTGTAATATCAGGTCGTATTCCAATGGACAAACATTTTCAAAGTTAGTATTTGTACTATCGATGAATATTTCATCACCACTAGAACATAAATAGCTTTTTGTATAGCCTTCTTGAATAAAACTTATCGTCTCAGAAAAGAACAGTAATATCAGAAGTTTTCCAGTCAAATCTTTCATTCTCAATAACGGATACATGATGGAGAAAACGTAAACTATTTTTTTTATTAATATATGCCTTGTATGGGTCTTCGGTTTTAATATAACGCTTCTACTGAAGGGCGACGCAGCTGAATGAGGACGAGTGAAGCTCTTTCGGTATTATATACCCTTGTTCAATAGAAATTTTCAGCTGAATGGGCATGATTGCTTTAGATTCAATTTCGTGGTCGCAATATGTTACACATAATTCAATTTAACATTTTCCTCAAAAAAGTATCAATGAAATTATGGATGAGTTGTACGTTCGACGATACAATGCCCAAACAAAAATATGGCAATCGATTTTTACTCGATATGAAATATAGAAATATAATTATAAATCTAATGGGATTATAAGTATAATTAAAACAATGAATATCAACTAGAAAGTTACAAAGCCATATCATCGTTTTTGCGATTTATTTTTCCATATGATTAGAACAATACAATATCATAATGATAGGTTCAGAAATAAATAAATACATACTTTTGAAAACACACTTATTAGTGACTTCAGACTTATGACATTCAAAACATTGCTCAAATTTAATCGAAACCACTCATTTTTCAGAAAATAACTAGTAAATAACTGACTGATATAGGTTACCTACCTATCTCTATTGAAAAACCCAACTTTATTACGAATCACTTGTATGTATATGAATGACAAACCGGGTAAAATTGAATTTTTGTTGTAGTCAATATTAAACTATGACAGCCCTTAAAAATTGTCAAATATATCTCTAGTATAGACTTAATGGCCTGTCCAAGTGCCAATGGTCCACCCGGTATATACCTATATATATATATAGGTACATATATATATATATATATATATATATATATATATATATATATATATATATATATATATTATATATTATATATATATATATATATATATATATACCTATATATATACATATATATTTATATATATATATATATATATATATATATATATATATATATATATATATATATATATATTTATATATATATATATATAAAATATATATATATATATATATATATATATATATATATATATATATATATATATATATATATATATATATAAAATATATATATATATATATATATATAAATATATATATTCGAATTCTTCTTACCTGTATCATATCATCACATGTTTATCTACTTTGTGTAACTATTGTGTCTTCACCCTTAATATTGTAGTGTAGATTTATTTCTATTTTGTGTGAGTCCTATATATACAAATTTTCAAAAATATGTGTGTCCTATAATCAACTTGACTTATCCAATATAATCTTGTCAATGTCTGAATGAATCAATAAATTATTATTATTACTACTATTATTTAAGCAAAAATAGGCCATTCAAGTTTGAATTACATATTTTATTAATGAGTTGACGTTTGGTCAAAACTTTTGAAAACATAGTCACGAATTTCGAGACGAAACGTCAACTTATTGATAAAATCTGTTTTTCAAACTTAGATGGCCTGTCAAATGCCATGAATTTATTTTATTTGAGGACATATCAAATGAAAGAAACAAATTATCAGTTATAATACCACAAGATGATCGAAAATAATCGATTACCTATACTCCCGAGCCACGAGACGTATTTTGCGAAAACATTAATAAAATAGGTACGTCGAGTGACGAGCTCAGTATAAGCCATTATTTTCGATTGCTCGAGTGGTATTCTTTACGATTGTATAACGAATAAAAACTATTGATTTTTTTTGACAAACGTCAAAACACCGTCAATATGAAAACATTCACATTTTGACACGAGGCGAAACACCAAAACGATTATTAACGTAGTCAGGGGTACCTATATTCACTTATCAATAAGCGGTAGTTATGCAAAATTCACGGATTCTATTGGCTTATTCATACATGAGTTATATAATCGGTTTTATATTCTCCCGCGAGAAATTTATTTGTTTGTAATCGATGTCTGAGGTTGCGTAGATGATAAAATTCTAATGCGAATTTAGACCAAATCTATCAAAGTGGAGAAAAAGATAGAAAAATTCAAATTTTTGCGACTGTCCCAGACAGTAAGAGAATTCGTTTGTTCCATGGCTATAGGTACCACTCTGATGAGGACCAAAAACTGCAAAATACTGAGCGGCTGCTTCCGTAAGACAGACATACCGACGATTTGCTCTTTCAAAAGTTTTGGAAACCTTGGGATATATATATATATATATATAAATATATATATATATATATATATATATATATATATATATATATATATTTCAAGTTGTTCTACAAGCTCTATGACAAACTTTGACAGATGGTAGGTCACTTGATTTTAAACATTTTTTTTTAATAAACATGGGTCCGATTCGTTATTGTTTAGAAGTTACAAGCATTTGAGGAATCGTGATTTTTTCAGTCAACCAGGAAGTTATAGAAAGTCACTGAGCATGTTCAAAAATGCACACAAAATATACACCTGCTTCAATAAAAACGGAGGCTGATAAATAGAAATATCGGTTGTTATGACAATAATTATTGTTAGTGTCATTTTAATTATTTATTAGATATTTCGTGTGAAAGTTCTAAATAAAAAATGCATTTATTCTCCACTGAGGAATATGCAGATATTGTGTTTGTATATGGGTATGCCAATGGTAACGCCAGACAAGCTGCTCAAGAATACCGACGGAGGCATCCAAATAGACATCAACCTGCCCACACGGTGTTTAGTGCATCATTTCGTAGACTTCGGGAAGAAGGTAATCCTGCTCCAAAGAAGGCCATTAGCTCTACAGAATTTTTTTTTTTTATCGAGGTGAAAACTTCAAAAGCGATACCGGTTGCGAACCCGGCCTGTGTGGGATTCAATAGTTGATTTATATAAATATATATCAACATTGCCTACCCACTAAAAACACCTCGGTTCTTTCGGTTTCCGGGCATTGGCCTACTAATAAACCTCCAGTCTCACACTTAGATTAGGACTCTCGTGCTGCGGTCAGCACTAGAACCTGTTCCCTTCCTTGTGTCTATATTTCAAGACCCAAGTGTATATCTCTCTGCGTCGCGTCGCATTAATTTTGAAATCAAGTAAACATACCTGACGACTGCCCGAGGCATTCTCTGTCCACATAAAGTATGTTCGCTTCATCCCAGGTTGGTTCGATCTTGAACAATGCTCATCCCTCCGACCTCGAGATCCAACATCCATTTTCACACTCGTCGTCTGTAACTGCCATTACTCAGACATCGAGATCCAATATCCATCTTCACTCTCGTCGTCTGCAACGAGCATCATTCGTCGTCGAACCTGACGATCCGCTTCCATCTCACCGTGCCGTCCTCTGTTGGGCGCTGCTCCTTACTAGCGATCCGATGAAGAACGTGTCTGATGGACAATCTCTCAGCCCATCTAGGTCCTTCTTCACTCCTCGTCGTCTTCAGTTTCAGTCGCTTGCCGTCGAATTCACCGCTTTCCCAGGGCGATGCTGCTTCCTCGGTGGTCTGGTCTCGAATGCCCTCCTGAAGTAAATGAACAAGATGAAGAATATGTGATAGATGATGTCCTTCAATCAGTGTTCGGCGTATATCTTGTAACCTTCATGTATCACCGAATTTTGTATGGCGTGTATTGAACAGAGAAATGTTACGTCCGTTTCATCGCCAAAATGTACAGGCGTTGAATGCTGGAGATTCCCCACAGCGATTAAGATTTTGTCGCTGGTTAATTCAGCAACAAGCACAAAATGATAGATTCATTTCTCTCGTCATGTGGTCTGATGAAGCGTGCTTTAGGTACTAGGGATGGCATAAATAATAATCATATTGAACATGTATGGGTGTTGCAAAATCCACATGCAATTAGACCAAGACGATTTCAGCAACGATTAAGTGTCAACGTTTGGGGTGGCATTTTCAACAATAATTACTTGTGCATGTTCTAAATGATCGTTTAAATGCAGATCTTTATAGACATTCCTTAGGACACGACCTTATAGAGTTAATTGATGTCGTACAACAAATATTTTTCAAAATATGTGGTATCAGCACGACGGTGCACCGCCACATAGGGGAAGACAAGTAGTTGCTTGGCTAAATGAACATTTCCCGAATAAATGGATAGGTCAAGGAGGTAAAATATTATGGCCACCTCGTTCACCCGATCTAAATCCTCTGGATTTTTATTTATGGGGAACATGAAGCAGCTGGTCTACCATGTTGAAATCGCTACCCATCAGCAGTTACTTGAAAGAATTCAAGATGCAGCTAACCAAATAAAAAATTATCCAAATCTCATTCTTCGAGTTACCGAATCTTTAGCTCGTCGATGTGAGGCTTGCATTCAAGCTGAGGGTGGACATTTCGAACAATTTTTATATTCTTTACTTTTGTGATTATCATTTAATTTAATTTTTTATAATTAATTGTTAATAAAGGTTGAATGCTTGTAACTTCTAAACAGAAACGAATCGGGCCCATGTTTATTGAAAAAAATATGTTCAAAATCAAGCAACCTATCTTCTGTCAAAGTTTGTCATAGAGCTTGTAGAACATACATATATATATATATATATATATATATATATATATATATATATATATATATATATATATATATATATACCTATATATACATATTTATATATATATATATATATATATATATATATACGTATAAATATATATATATATATATATATATATATATATATATATATATATATATATATATATATATATATATATATATATATATATATATATATATATATATATATATATATATATATATATATATATATGTTTGAATTTATGAGTCTTTTACTCGATGAAAATCAATTGTTAAAATGTTTGAGAAATGAAACTCTGGGTTTATATATATATATATATATATATATATATATACATAGGTAGGTATATAGCTGTATGTACGAGAGAAATTCCAGAAGTACCCAACCCAGCAAAGAAAACAAAATATTTGGAAAAAATATCTTTATTTTTCAATACCTACGTCTTCATTAGCTCAATTCACTTTTTCTATTCATGTTCAATAACTTTCGAACCTTGTTGATACTAAGAACCGTCGACTTCCTTGTAATAGCTATCAATGGTAATTATATGATACTTTGTTACCACCGAGCCATTTTTTTAAAGTCTGGCATGGAATAATAATCCAAAAGGGGTAAATTGAATATTTAGGGAGGTGAGAGAGCAATTGCTACTGATATACTCATTGATTAGGTATTCGTAATGAAGTGTTAAATGATGTATCATCGTGATGAGACAATACTTTCTATTCATGATTGGTTATCAGCTCAACATTGTTTGCTGTTTTGTTATCGACAAAGTATTATTTTCTTGCTTATGCGTAGCATAAGTTGAAAATTTTTTTGCTATATATCGATATAAATATATAAGTTATCTTTCCTAGAGACATTGAAGATAAGATTCAAAAAACATGAGACCATAACAAAATTGAATGAACTGTTTGCTTAACACTTGGTAGAACATTGTACAAAATTATAAACAAACTAGGGTAAAACAGTTGGTTTGGTTTCACTAATTTCAGTGGAATCAAGCTAAGTATTTTACTTCAGTTGCTTTATAAAAATGAATGAGTCAACTCCCACCAGCATTTTAGAAACGTCAATAGATAACATAAGTAGGTAGGCAAGGAGAAAAAAGTATACACTTTGCTCCCTTGTTAATTAACCGAAACGTCCTGTATAATAATTTTATGTTATATTTTGTCCTTCTTTTTTCATCCTTTCGCTATATTCTAAATTAATATTTGCTAATTTCATATTATTCTTTTTAATTTGTTTCAATTCTACTAATTTGTTGAATTTAATTTTTCCAGCTACATGCTTTTTCGAATTTTCATTCTTTTGCTAATTAAATTTCTAAATAGTTGATGGAATCCGTCGTTACTACGTGATAATTTAACATGATTAACAAAACTAAATTTGAATTTACTACGTTTATTATCACAAAATATTTTGAAAAATATAACTGGGATTGCAATTTCGGTCACTAGACCATCATCGGGCAGATTGAGTTAAGAACTGAATACATATTACAGATTTGCGCTCACAGGTGGGAAAGAATTATTGCAGGCACCTAAATAGACAAGAGGAACACATTTCAAGAAGGGCTAATAGATGTGGATTTCCCAAGTTGGTACAATGAAATGTTCTTAGAAAAATCATTATTGTTTGAATACACTTAATATAGTAGAATATATCAAGTCAATCTGGTCGTTCAGCAAGATATCTTTTGCATTATTATTGAGATTTAAAAAAATTTCTAATGATTCTAAGTAAGTAAGTTTGGTTCCTTTCGGTAATTTGTGCATGATTTGAAAATTATCTATTTGTGGAAATGGGTGGTGGTTTTCACGGCAATGATTTGAAAACGTTGAATTCGTTTTATTTTTAAAAAAAGATTGTTGGTGTTCTTTAAATCTTGTCTTGAACGATCGACCAGTCTGACCTATATATACTCCTTTACATACAGGACAAATCAACTTATAAACTCATGATCACCAACA
>JARQZK010002167.1:1640000-1662500 GCA_030704885.1 Cynegetis impunctata | reverse complement strand
AGACTTGTTGAATGTCAAAAAACTCGATTTTATTAAAAAGTTGACGTTTCGCCACGACATTCGTGGCGTTATCAAAACTTTTGAAAGTTTTGATAAAGCCACGAATGTCGTGGCGAAACGTCAACTGTTTAATAAAATCGAGTTTTTTGAGATTCAACAACCCTGTTATTGCTAATAATTATCAAGAGATTAGAAATAGTTCACAGGCAACAACAATTCGAATAAATATTATATATATATATATATATATATATATTTATATTAATATAATACCGGGTGTGAACGAATCTAGTAGACAAGCCATAACTTCTAGCATGTAGGTGTATGAAAATGAGATTTGGTATAGATAAATAGATAAATGGTTGAATGAATAGATTTTTCGCATATTTCTACTTTCCGGTCACTTCCGCGTTAACTGAGGGTTCCAAATTTTTAAATGGGATATCCTGTAGATTGTAACATTTTTGGATTTTCGAGATAATTATGAATCAGAATGTTAAACTTTTAAAATTCTTTTTTAGAGTCCGCGATGTACTTAAATTATTAGAAGGTGAAATATCCTAATTTCTTAAAAATTTCACTGTGTGAAGCTCGTTCAATTGTTTATCTCAACACGTAATGTAACATTTCAGGCGTTATACTTCTAAATACCCATATTGTTATTTATTCTAGAAGTAGAACTACTGAAGGAGGATTATTAAGATGATCCTCGATTTCATTTTGAAGAGAAAATAAGTACCTAAACCCCTGTTAAATGACCTTGAAACAATATTCTTCTACTTCCAACGATACCAGCGCAAACAGTGACGTTAGGCCAGGGCCAGATATACCAATAGGCCAGAAAAGGCGGCATCCTATAGGCCCCACCATTCAAGACGCCCCCACCGACATTGAAATTTGTAGAGAGAAAATTTTGAATTGATTATGTAGTACGATGACTGATGCAAATTTGAATGATCAAACTATACGGAATTCGATATGGTGAGGGAAATTGACGTTAGCGATATAATTCAAGATTTTGAAAAAAATAAATCTAGAAAGTTGAATTGAATTGGCATTTACTTGGTGAATTGGCAAGAAAATTTGTAATTTAGTATAACAATTTTTGTTAGTATGGAGTAGGCAAAGTATTGAGTTAGTATTGAGCATCGAATTATTAATAAATATATTCTACTAGTATGATTATATTAACTACAGGGCGCCCTCCGCAAGCCTGCGGAATATTGCATATTCCGAATTAATAGAATAAAGTTCAAGATATACAAATTGATAAATAAAAATTTTTTTAAAGAAAACTCATGAATTTAGTTAACTGTAATGAAATTCCTTATAATGCATATGACCTTTACATAACATTTCAATGTAAACATGTACACGTACACCTGACGCACTTCGATACTTTAAAACTCGAAATTCAATTGTTTTCGCTTTATTATGTAAATTTTATGATCTATGATCCGCAGTTCTTACTAAAGTATAAAAATGACATGATAGCGAACCGTGAAATTTGAGGATTTTCTTCCCCTTAACGAGGCCCCCACCACGTGTCTATAGGAAACAAAAACGTTAATCCGGCACTGCGGTAAGCCCAGTACCGTCTATTTTGCTTATTATATATTAGGCCAAGCTACAGAGATTTTTTCATGTAAAAAGTGTTAGAAGAAAACCAGCTCCGCCATTATGTGTAAAATAGTTCAACATGATATAGTGATATGTTTTCCACTCGACTTTATTATTTATGTCTTTGTTATAATAATTTTATGCAAAAAGTAGCGTTTTTTTTAGTTTTTTGCTTATTAAATTGAAACGATCAGAGTAATCGTGATGATGTCAATTGACTTATTGTAGAAAATGAAAAGACGAAAAAAAGAGAGGTCGGACGACTCGATCAGACCCTTAGTCTATGGGAAAATTGGAAAAAACCGTCCAAAATGCAGTTTTTTCAAAAGTTCATAACTCGGTTATTTTTTGAGTTGTAGCGTAGATCCTCCGGTTAGTATTATTTATCAATATAAACTTTATTTGTGCGAAGAGCAGGAACTGTCCGATGCATAGTTTTTGATCTGTGGCCATTTGATTATGTTACTATGCAATTTTCCAGCAGACCTGAATGCGACAGGTATGGTCTGATTTCAATTTACTAAAAAGATTTTGAAAGTAGAATTCTCATAGTTCAAAACGTTCATCTTGGTTTTCCATAAAAACGCTGAGAAATATGTTAAAAATAAAGCTGAACATGACGAAAAACAGGCCGAGCGCGTAAGAGTAGTTGAAGAGTGGGGTAGTACAGCAGCAAGAAGTATGAACATTCGAAAGCATCGGCATTTTAAACGTGACAGTAATTTCTAAACGTTGTCAGATAATAATTGTAAACCCCCACTCTTCAACTACTCTCACGCGCTCGGCCGTTTTTTGTCATGTTCAGCTTTATTTTTAACATATTTCTTAGCGTTTTTATGAAAAACCAAGATGAACGTTTTGAACTATGAGAATTCTACTTTCAAAATCTTTTTAGTAAACTGAAATCGGACCATACCTGTCGCATTCAGGTCTGCTGGAAAATTGCATAGTAACATAATCAAATGGTCACAGATCAAAAACTATGCATCGGACAGTTTCTGATCTTCGCACAAATGAGGTTCATATCAATAGCTAATACTGGCCGGAGGATCTACGCTACAACTATATAACCGAGTTATGAACTTTTGAAAAAACTGCATTTTGGCCGGTTTTTTCCAATTTTCCCTTAGACTGAGGGTCTGATTGAGTCGTCCGACCTCTCATTTTCTTCGTCTTTTCATTTTCTACAATAAGTCTATTGACACCATCACGATTACTCTGATAGTTTCAATTTTATAAACAAAAAACTAATTTTTTGCAAAAATTGTTAATAACAAAGATATAAATAATAAAGTCGAGTGAAAAACATATCACTATATCATGTAGAACTATTTGACAAACAATGGCGGAGCTGGTTTTCTTCTAACACTTTTTGCACAAAATGCTCTCTAAATCTCTGTAGCTTGGCCTATATCTGTAAATCATGATTTGTCGGAAAATAGAATAAAGTTGATAAAATTTGAGTAAAGTCTATGATTTGAAGCAAACACAAAACACTACCCGACTATCGTCATCGTCAGCAATCAAATGTTGATGTAACTGATATTTAAATGCTCGATATTCTTGCTTTCTCAGTATTTTTCTTGCTGATTGAAGAAACCGTTTTATCAACCTCAACTACAGCAAGAACGTTTATCTTAGTCTCTTCATTAATGAAAATCCTCTATACTAAATATTATGCATCATGGCTATTCATCGCACACTTGACAAAAGTGAATAAATGATTATCTAGTATTTTCCATAGTAATATTTAATTTATTATCTTATTTTCAATCCAATAGTATCGTTAGATTCGTCAAAAAATCTTTTTTTCGAAAAGTGCTTGTTAAGAAATGGTCGTCATTTGAAGAATAATAGACACGAAAATGCAATTTTGTCAAATTGGCTTATTCCTATCAATCATACTAGTCACTAAAACTCTGCGATCGTAATTTTCTGACATCACCTGAGGTCCTTAGATTAATTTACGTCTGATCATGACCACCTCGATACAATATTCAAAGTGTCTTTAAATCAGTGGTTCTTAACCGGTGGTCCGCGGACCACTGGTGATCCCTGGAAGCACCCGAGGTGGTCCCTGGAAGCACCCGAGGTGGTCCGCGAAGCCATCCTAAATGTTTTGAATAACTCATATAATTGAATAAGTCGCGTTCGGTCATTTCAGCCCCTTCACTCTACTTATATTTTCAATATAATGCAGTCCTTGTTTTGCAATTCAATATGATGAATCTGACGACGTTTCACAATGCTGTCAATTTCTTGTATTTGCTCGATTTCTGCATGACAACTAAGCATTAAAGGAAGAGTAACTGTTTTCCAAATGACTGGAAACGACGCAAGGTGTTTATGTTATGGATGAAATGAGTCTAGATTTCGAGGAATATCTTCTTCAGTAGCAAAAACTTACGGGTATTTGTACGGATGATGCTACAATTATGCTTGGTTCCCGCTCTGGTCTTGCTGCATTGATAAAAATGAAAACTCATCTGCAAGATCAACACATTGCGTTATACGTCGCCAAGCATTGGCTGCCAAAACCCTACCAGAATGCTTGGCTGCATTGAAAACAGCTATAAAAGTTGTTAACTTCATCAAAAGCACTGCTCTGAATACTCATCAACAATTATGCTCTGATGATATGAACTCTGAACACTAAAGTCTTCCTTTCCAACCGGAGGTGTATTGGCTTTCCAAAGGAAATATGCATTCAAGATTGTATGACCTGAGGAAAGTGAAAATATTTTTATCTCTTAAGGATAAAAAAAAATTGCTGAAACAGTTCTGTTAGTCCAAATACGAAATAAGCTTTCCCAAGCTTATTTACTTATTGATTTTTTCATTTGGTTTAATGATTCGATCGCGTGGAGTCATTAGCGGACTATAGGTATCTTACACTTTCAAGTACATTTGTATGATTTTCAGCAATACGAGTATTAACGTATTTTCATAATTTCTATTTAATATGTCTGCCAAGCAGGCAGTCTTGTGCGTGATGCTTGTATGACTAGTATTACTTAGTTGATTTTTTGCTCAAATAAATAAATTGAACAAATAAATAAATTCAACTCCAATAGTCAGAAAATTTGAAGTTTCACGGCATTGGTAATATATTTGCATATGAAGGTAAAATCAATGCGTTTATCGCTAAAACCGAGTTATGGATCAACAAGATCAAAAGTGACAATTTTTCTGCGTTTTATAATAAGTATCAAATAATTGGAGAACACAATGCAAAAGAAAAAGAAGAATTACAAAACAAACATGATACTCCATCTAACAAATTTGAAAAGTGAATTCAGTGGTTATTTTCCGGACTGCGAGGACAACAGGTATTCAGAAACTGATTCGCAGTCCTATCGTTCTCAGAGTTTCTGAGGTTCTTGATGAAATTGAAGAAAAATTAATGATAATGTAACACGATTAACAAATTGAAATATATATTCGAAGCAAAAAAATCTTGAAAATTTATCTCCCAAATATTCAAGATAAACGTTATTTGACTTTATTTTCATCGACATATTTATGTGAGCAGGGGTTCTCGACGCTTTTGATAATGGAAAACAACCACCGAAATCTTGCCGACGTGTGTTTGGCTTTCAGTAGCACTGAATCAAGAATTCAAAATTTAGTTAAGACTATCCAGTCATGAAAATCTCATTGAAATAATACATTCACATCTCTAACATGAAATTTACTTTGAAAAAATTGAAATAAAACATTATCAGTGTTTAATTTATTAATAGATAGAACAGCCGTTTATTTTTTTCAACTTTTTGGAGGTTATATTTCTTTCAAAAAGTTGGTGGTCCGTGACAAAGACAAATTTTGTTAAATGGTCCTTCATTATGAAAAGGTTAAGAACCACTGAGCTAAATAAATGGAGTAGGCGTGAAAAGTTTTAAAAGTATCACATTCTGATATAGAACTATTTCAAAAATGTTATAATATACAGGATGTTTCAGTTAAGAAATCAAAAACTGAGCCATTTCCGGTGAAACCGGAAGTTACCGGAAAGTGGAATGGCAAACAAACTGAAAATTGTCCTCACCCTTTTCTGAAGTGAGTCTACATTCGAATCTGTGATTACTCGTCTATTACAGAGCACTGTTTTATCCACATTTGACACTTGATCGTTTAGATGATCACGCTCAACACTCGTTATGGCTAGTTCCTCCTTGGCACTAGCCAATTGTGACTGAAGAGTGTTAATCGATAACTGCTGGAGCTCTAGCTGATCCCTGAGAGGCTGCAAATTTTGTATATATTGCGCCATCTCTCGTTCATGTGCTTCTTGTAATGCGTTAAGCTGCAATATAAATAATTTCTCGTGATAAAAACAACTCGTCAGAGCAATATAAAATATGTATATACAATACGCAATAGTAGAAGAAATGTTTGATCTATAAATAAATATATTCGTACACTAGATCGGAACGGAACAAAAACAATAGAAATGTAGCATCATGCGGAATGAGCAATATATTTCTCTAAATATTTGTTTAGCCAACATGCTAACACATATTTTTTATGGGGAACTTTCGGCAATAACGAAAGCTTATAACTCTTCTTGAGCACCTCGAGATGATTCCAATGAATGAAGGTTTGTACTAAATTTAAACTGCGGCAAATCGTAGCAAACCGGAAACACTTCTGAGTGTATCATATAGACTGGGAGATGGTGACACAAAATATTAGGTCATTTGTACCAGTATGGCTGTTCTTCAGAGGTCTAATTACGTAGAGGCAAAAAGGAAAATTATGGTCATAGCGCTGGCACCGGCGGCCCAATCGCGTGGGCGTTAATCGAACGCGTCGGATAAATAACGAGTGTCGAACGATTTGTTCCACAAAAATGCTTGTATTTTCAGATAGTCGAAAAAAAAGAAGTAGGCCCGCCATACCGACGCGAATACATTAATTTAAATAAAACAATTCAACCATTTGTACCAGGCAAAATTTTGCATAGCTAATCATCATCGAGTAGCTATTCACGAACATCACCTTGCCATACAGTTCCCAATGGCCGCCATACCACTGCAAAGGAGTTATTTTTTTTTTCGCCAAACGATTTATACCAGTATTGCATTTGAAGTTTTGGAAAGTATTTGACAAAATGTGACCGTTATTATCTTTCCCATACTTCTAGTAGGGGGAAAAAGAGCTGCCATACTTGTAATACTTATTTAGTTGACACGTTTTGAAAATACGACTGTAAAATCATTTTTTACATCATGGCATCATTGTATTCTCTTCGTTTGGATACAATTGTGCCTAAAAAAAATTATTACAGATTGTAACCATGGGGCGGACGACTATCGGACTTGAACTAAATTATCAGACTTCTATTTATGATCATACAGAGAACTGTTAAAAAAAGTTTCAAGGTGGTACAAATCGTTTGAAGAAAAAAAAAATTACTCCTTTGCAGTGGTATGGCGGCCATTGGGAACTGTCGGAAAAGTATGGCAAGGTGATTTTCGTGAATGGTTACTCGACGATGATTAGCTATGCAAAAATTAGCATGGTACAAATGGTTGAATTGTTTTATTCAAATTAATGTATTCGCGTCGGTAGGACGGGCTGTAAGTCACACCCGAGAAGTATGGCATTACGCTACCGCCTACTTCTGTTTTTTTCGACTATCTGAAAATACAAGCATTTTTGTGGAACAAATCGTTTTACACTCGTTATTTATCCGACGCGTTCGATTAACGCCCACGCGAATGGGCCGCCGGTGCCAGCGCTATGGCCATCATATTCCTTTTTTCCTTTACGTAATTAGACCCCTGAAGAACCGCCATACTGGTACAAATGACCTAATATTTTGTGTCACCATCTCCCGGTCTAATAGGTTTGCGGTTCGGTTCAGAAACGATTTTTGATAGTTTAATATTCTGCTGTGTATTATATGCAAATCTTGTGTGACGAGTGAATTCTGTTCGTGTTGGAATAATGGAGGCAACTTTACTCCGATGTTTCAGCGAATGAAGGTGATCGGTCAATGACGGCCTATTAGTCTCACTGCACTTTTTTAATTTGGTCAAGTAGTTACAAGGAGTGCATAGGTGCAGAGCTCTAAACATAAGAGCAATGTTACAATGCTGGGCGAGACTTATAAGGCTGCAATAGCCGCTTTGGCGTTAACATATTTTTAGCACGAAATAAATAACTAAGCTTATGTGCAGCGGAGTTAGCAATAGTGAAGACGTTTCAGTGCCTGTATAAATTGGAGTCAACGACGTTATATGTAATTTATAGGTTGTCTTAACCATTTCTTTCCCATATAATCATTGAGGATATGCAAATAATGCAGATATCGAAAGAATACTGTTTTCACGGAAGCTTGCGTTAGATCGATTCTGAACCGATGTGCTATATAACCTGTAAAAATATATAGGAGCTCGTGATACCGAGGCTCTTCATGTTACAAATTCTTTTCGAGTGAACTGAAACATTTTGGGTGAATAGAAGAAATCTGAATTCATCTCCATAGAAATCATTGTTTTCTTCACGTAATTAGAATGCATTAAAAATATTAGAAACAATCTAATTGTTCATGAATAGTTAATTTTAGCGCCCACAGAACACAATAACTACATACAATTTTCGAGATAAAGAGCTTTATTTTCATTATGGTTAGAATTGGCCAAATTGTTCTGAATTTTTTTCGGAAATATGTGAATATTATTGTATTGTATTCTACGAAAGAAATAAGGTTAGGATACCTACGTCATGCAAACGCTTCTTCTTGAGATTTTGATAATCCATCTCTATCCTAAACAACTGCTGTTTAATCTTCTCAAAATCCGATTTATCTAATTCAATATCCTCTCGAGAACTGTCATCGATATTTGAATCATTAGGAGATTTGTTTCTAAGAAGTAATTTACTAGGGCAATTTCGGACATCTTTTTTTTCGTTTATATTTTTCAAGCTTCCCTCTCTTTCTTTCTGCAGTCGTTTATTTGTCCGTTTCAATTCATCAATCTCTCGTTGCATCTTCAAAACTACCTTCTCTTTGTTTGAGAGATCAACTTGAAGACCACGAATTGTAGCTAATAAATGTGATTCCGCTTTTCCGCCGTTAGCTTTTATATTACTCTTAACTGCTATGACTTTGGGTGCTTTCGAAGGTATCACAATGGTTTGAATACCGACACTTGTACATTCTTTTTCAGGTATCTCTTGTGGGTAATCGCATTTAGAAACTGTTTGAGTGTACATGTCGAAACAATCTCGTTTCTTTTTCATTTGGGACTTCAGGTCACTCACGTGTAGTTCGAGGTCTTCTATGTGGTGTTCGTATTTAGCTTTCATTTGATTGAATTTCTCTTGAACGTCGGCGAATACTTGCGAAGATTGCTTCTCTTTAGAAATTAATTCAGCCTCCAATTGTTTAATTCTGTCTTCCAACACTTTCCTAGCAGTCAAATTTGAATCTGAAGCGTCACCTTTCGCTGCCATTATTAATGCAGAAACAGAATCTGGGTGTTTTCTTGCAATTATTCTTTCCATTTCTCTGATTTGTCTGTTCAAATCCTGAATACATTTTGCATCGGCTTCGTTTTGCGCTTTCAAACTTTTCGTTTGCACTTTTTCAATATCTAGGAGTTTATTTAAGCTCATTTCAACTTCTAAAAGTTTATCACGATGACTCTGAACATTCAACAGTTCGTGTTTGTATTTCGCCAAAGAATTGTCGACATCAGCAAGTCTCTTTTCTAAATTTTTTTTCTGATTGACGAGATCATCTTGTGAATTTCTTAAAAGTACGTGTGTTTGGGTGAGCGAATCGAGCTGTAGCTGTAGGGCAGTGTTAATTTCTTTTGAATCTTTCAATTCGTCGCAAACCTTTTCGAGTTCAGCTGTAACGTCTGGTGTCTTCACTTTGACAGCAAGTTTTGACTCTTGAAGGGTTTTGTAAGTCTTCTCTAGATCCGCCTGCAAATAATTATAGAATATAAACTTTGGTGCTCACAAAGGAAGAACTAATAACTGAAAAATTGCATTCTAATGAGCAACTATCACTAAGGTTATGAATTCGACATTCGACTGACTTAATAAGAGGGTATTTCAGAAGTATCCGACCTAAAAAAACATAGAATTGGAAGAAATATATCTTTATTTTTCATTGCTTGAGGCAGAAAGTTTAGCTGCATATGATTGCTTTTGGTTCTCACGATAACAAATGTGTGAACTAATGTGTTGATACAAACATATTTTATTTCTCCTTGAATTGAGTCGTTTTTCTTGACTTCTCACTCGAACGCTGCAAAATAAATGAGCATCATATTCGACGTTTATTATTTTTCCTTTGTTGAAGATAATAAATTGAAAATATCCTAAAAGCATTTCGAAAAACTAACTTCTAGACCTACTAGGAAATTCTTCGTCTATGCTCATGAATCCATGCAAAAGCACGAATTTATTTCTGTGAAACATATTGATAGTTTTGTTCCACTTTTAATAAACGCAAAACTAATATTTCCCACGTATTTCTCATCTAACTATCAGTTATATGGCGATTACCAATCGCAATGAGTAGGTATTCACTATTGATGGCTGTCAATCAATTAATAATTTTAAACTTGTTACTCTCGATAAGATTAATTAAGCGTATTCATGCAATTTAGCCTAGGTTAACTGGAATACGTTGCCTGAAGAGGTATTCCTGGCAACATACAACTTTCCAAGACATATAGAAACAAACCACCCCTAACATCTTTAGCTGCAGACTGAAGAATATAGGCTAGCCGCCTTGCTTAAAAAACAAAAATACCTCGTTAATTATCCTGTAAAACAATAGATGGTTCTCTATTCGCTTTAGTGGTATCTATGATTGAGATAACTGTTGGCCGATGATATAAGTACTTATAACACCTCATAGAAACAAAACAAGAAGTTGATTCGATGAGGGTAATTTCTTGTATTCCGATTTCACAATCGAGAGACTAATTAGGAAGCCATAAAGTATCCTGAAACATAAGTATGCGGCTCCTGCTTGGGGCTTTGACATTCTTTCAGCAGTGGATATGAAATATCAATTACAAAAATGAGAGAAAAAATAACGCTTTTTAATCTTTCACCAAATATCTATGGATGTGAAGCAAAAATCTTCGATATGGTAATTTTCAAACATAAATAAATAATAAATATCCCCTTGAATATATATTTTTAAAATTATTCTACCATTTCAAATTTGGAAACAAATAGTGTAATTTAATTTTGGGACAACCCTTATATATATATATATATATATATATATATATATATATATATATATATATATATATATATATATATATATATATATATATATATATATATATATATTGTACGTTGTGGATAAATTAGATAATCCACAATGCGAATACCATTTTAGCGCGCTTTTATTTTGTGTTGTGGGCAATTCATTTTACCCACGTCCGTCGCGTTCTGGGTATTACGCTTTACCCAGAATGCGATGAACCTGTATTTGTTGTCGAAGTCGAAGAGTCGAAGTCAGCCTGCTGTAGCTTGTGCGTTCGAAAGGGTGCGACATTGCGGGTAGTTTGTTTTCGTAAATATTTCAATATGAAGCTCGAATTCGAACTAAAACTAAATGAACTATTGTTGGAAAAAAGACAGGTCGTTGTTATTACCCGATGAACGATATTTAGAGTTACTAAATGAAAGCAAAGTGGCACTACAGAGAAAACGGGATGGGCTTGAATTATCATCCAAGCAATATCTTAAATTGAAACGATATGATCTATTAACAGTTGCCGAAAAGGATACACTTGTGAACAAGGAACGTTCAGGAAACCAATCTGGCTTAATTCATTATTGTGCAGCAAGTGAAAAATGTATGATGTCATACACACAGCTCATTTACAAATTGGACACAAAAAACAAAAAGCAATGGAAAATGAAATAAAGAAGAAATACTGCAATAACACAAGAGAGGTAATTAATATATATTTAGATCTGTGTCAATCCTGTGCTTTGAAGAAAAAAGCCAAACGTAAAGGATTAGTGGTCAGATCTGATAACGATTATGAATGAAATGAATTCACGTTGCCAGGTAATGTTTGAAGTTAAATTAAATGCACAGTAGGTACATGATGATATTATTTTTGTAGGTTGGCCTTATTGATACGCAAAGTGAGCCTGATGGAGAATATACATTCATTCTCAATTATCAAGATCACCTAACTAAATATGTGATACTATGACCACTTAAGACCAAAACAGCAAATGCAGTGGCAGATGTTATTCTTGATATCTTCTGTTTGTGTGGAACTCCAAATATATTGCACAGGGACAATGGGAGAGAATTCTGCAATCAAGTAAGTTTAATTACATTGTTCCAATAAAGTTTTTTATATATTTGAGTAATTTTTAGATAATTGAAAAATAGCAGAAAAATGATGAGCTATTAAATTAGTTAACGGTAAGCCTCGGCATTCTCAAAGTCAGGGCTCTGTTGAGAGAGAAAATCAAGATGTTCGTGATAGCCTCGCAGCCTGGATGTCAGATAACAACTGTCAAAATTGGGCTCAAGCTCTGCAAATTATTCAGAGTACAAAAAACCGAAGTTTCCATACAGGTATAAAACGAACACCTTATGAAGCCATGTTCGGAACTCCACAGAAAAATGGACTCTTGGATTCATGCCTGGACGGCTGTTTACTACATGAAATTACAACTGAAGAACAACTTGAAGAGCATCTGAAACTAAGGAAAGATTCCTTAAAAACAGTAGATCCTGCAACTGGGGAATCTGAACTGGAAACCGATAAACAACAAATAGAATTAACTGAAAGTGATATTGAAAAAAAAAGAGAAAACGAAATGCAATTTGATATGGAAAGTGGACTAAATATTGAAGCAGAAAATAGTACTAATGACGGAAGTTTAGTAAATAAAAATGACGATATGATTGAATGTTTTATCTGTGGAAGTATGTATATCTCACTCAATGAGTGCATTGAATGTAATGAGTCAATTCATATGGAGTGTGCCACTGATTTGGGTTTATGCATACTTTGCAGTAAAAAAGCAACAGATACAGAGAGAAGAGGTTGTAAACGAGGCCCTGAACAACAAGCTGAAAAAATGCTTAGTCAGTCAAAAAACAAATTTCCACCTGTTAATGTAGGTGACAATGTTTTGATAAACATACCGGAGGTAGACCGCGGGCGTTTAGCTCCTCGAAATGTATTATCAGTAGTCCTGGAAAAAACTGATGAAGGTCTGTATATTCTGGGCACCAAAAATGGAAGAATGGAACGGTTATATAGCCGAAATGAGTTCCAATTATCACCTTCCAAATTTCTTTCCCTATCTGATGTCGCTACATGTTCTTCTGTAAATATCCGCCAAGAAGCCATGTTATCTTCCGGATCTAAGCAAGGCTTTGTTAAATGGCATTGTTCAAAAGGATGCCAAAATAGGGCGTGTGCATGTATAAAATCAAATATAAAATGTAATTCTAAATGCCATAAGAGTAATTCTTGTAAAAATAAATACTTAATATTTTCTCTAATTTTGATAAGTTTTTAATTCATCGTTTGGTGGTATTTTTACTTTCAATATAACGTTTTTTGTATTCATTGTTTTACTTGAAACGTATTTTGGGTAAAGCGAAATGGACAGATAGCTCTTTCCCTTTTGTGTCTAATTTTTGAATGAGTTGTGAGTATTACATCATACATTTCACTTGCTGCACAATAAAAAATTAAGCCAGATTGGTTTGCTAAACATTTTATGTTAACAAGTTTATCTTTTTCTCAAACTATTTATGGATCAAATCGTTTCAATCTACGATATTTTTTTAATGATAATTCAAGCCCATCCCGTTTTCTTTATAGTGCCACTTTGGTCTCTAAATAACATTAGTCTGATAATAACAACGACCTGTTCACTAATTTTTGTTCGAATTCAACTTTCATATTGAAATTTTTTCGATAAAACGCACTTAAACCAAAACACAGTCAAACCAAACTTAAGAAGTCACAAGGTATACAGGTACCGTGGTAAGTAATCTACGCTACCTGTAATACTCGCACCCTTCCGTACGCACAACCTATAGCAGAATGACTTCGACAACAAATTCAGGTTCATAGCATTCTGGGTAAAGCGTAATACCCAGAACGCGACGTGGGTAAAATGAATTGTCCACAACGCAAAATAAAAGCGCGCTAAAATGGTATTCGCATTGTGGATTATCTAGTTTACCCACAACGCGTTCTGGGTATTGCGATTTACTCAGTGCTCGAAAAAAAACACCTGTTCGCATAGTGGATAAATATAGATACGCATAACGCGTTGTGAGCAAAAATTTCGGACAGTGGCCGATTTCGTCTATTGCGAATAACATATTATATATACATATATAGTGTCTACATAAGTTCGGAACAATGGGAACCAATGGTAAACTTTTTTATCATCGGTTTTGTAAAAAATTTTATTCTTGAAACAAAGATCTGCATGCTCCAAAAATTAAAATGCAATTATCAGATATCAATTTTATGAACCCATATACGAGGATTGTCCAAAAATATGAATTTTACTCAAGAGTAAAGAGTACCTTTATTATTACATAAAGTGAACAAGGAAAATTCTTTAATAATCAAAAAAATTATCAAACAACTTTCCAAGGAAGCTGGTTATACGTATTCAGCAACGCAAAATCTGCATTCACAATCGAACGGTGAAATATAGAAATTGTCAAGTCACCCCGACTCAAAATCTGCATACAGCTGTTTCGATCTTATTAGATCTCATCAGTGCAGCTTATTTGACTCGGAGTGAATTAACAAATTTCTAATTGTTCCCCAATACAAATCGTGGTCAGTAACACTGGCTGGATAACAATCCAGAGCACCATCCCACCAAAGATATTGGGAAACAACAATTCACCGCTTAGACTGAAAATGCAGAAATTCGTCGCTTAAACACGTACCTCCTGATATGAAGATATCTACTCTACAACAGTGGTGTATATGATTCCAAGGCACACTAACATAGTGATTTAAAACCTTTGGATATACTCACGAGAGCGCGCTCCGAATATTCTATTCGCTTAATACGCAAAATACAACAATCAAATCATGAAACACATACTAGTCGACCATGGTCAATTTCATACATTATCCAGCCAATGTTACTGATCACGATTTGTATTGAGGAACATTTAGAAATTTGTTAATTCACTCCGAGTCAAATAAACTGCACTGATGAGATCTAATAAGATCGAAACAGCTGTATGCTGATTTTGAGTCGGGGTGACTTGACAATTTCTATAATTCACCGTTAGATTGTGAATGCAGATTTTGCGTTGATGAATACGTATAACCAGCTTCCTTGGAAAGTTGTTTGATAATTTTTTAAATTGTTCACTTTATGTAATGTATGAAATTGACCATGGTCGACTAGTATGTTTTTCATGATTTGATTGTTGTATTTTGCATATTAAGCGACTAGGACCTTTATTTTTCACAATACAGAAAAATGTTATGAAATGAAGGAATTTTGAACTAAAAGTTATGTTCAAATATGCAATTACAGCCATTTAGCATGAAAATTCAGGTTTGGTGATTATTTACCGATCACTTAATGTTAATTATTGTTCTGGTTTGATACAATTCAACGTAATCTAGTATGCTCTGACATGAAGTATTTGACAATGAATGTCATGTCACAAGGATAGTCGACATGTTTGGAGAATAATGTCGAAACATGTCGACTATCCTTTCCTGTTAAATAAAATACTCAATTAGTTTCATATAGATGTCATGTTTACCCTTTATTATATATATATATATATATATATATATATATATATATATATATATATATATATATATATATATATATATATATATATATATATATATATATATATATATATATATATATATTCATTCGAATTGTTGTTACCTGTGAACTATTTCTAATCTTTTGATAATTATTAGCAATAACAGGCTTGTTGAATCTCAAAAAACTCGATTTTATTAAAAAGTTGACACGAATGTCGTGGCGAAACGTCAACTTTTTAATAAAATCGAGTTTTTTGAGATTCAACAAGCCTGTTATTGCTAATAATTATCAAAAGATTATATATATATATATCTCGGATTGAATTAAAAGTTTTGTAATTTTAGTTTGCAAGTGAGGCCGGTCCTGATTCATGGGTTCAGTTCACCGCTACATTACACATTTTTCCATCATTCTTGAAATTCAGTTGGAAAATTCATGTTATAACATTTGATTAGTTAATGGAGTTAATGATGGGTGCGTGAAATTGACAAAAACCGGACTATATTGAGATGTTATTCAGGTTAATTGAAGTTAAATATGTAGATTCTAGATCACTGATGAGAAAACAAGATAATAGGATAATTTTAATCAATCAGAGAAAGGATTCGAAAAACGAAGAAACATCTGATTCCAATAGTTCATAGGTAATTATTAGTTTTCTGGAAAAAAATTATTCGTTCTAACTCCGTAATTATTAATGCTTTATTAATAAAGGGAAAATTATCGGAAACTATGTGACGTAAAGAATTTCATTAACCGAATTTCTTAGCTAATATGTTTTCAAGTTGTTGACAATCTCATCCTGTTATCATCACTAATTTTTTTAGAACGATGTCTGAAATTGCACAAAACAAAATCACTAATGTACACGAGGTATCATATATATATATATATATATATATATATATATATATATATATATATATATATATATATATATATATATATATATATATATATATATATATTTAGGAAATATATATTTAGGATCTGACATGTCAACTGGCGAACTCTGGCGGCCAGATGGATGAAGTTTTTATTTCCAACGTCAACACATGCAATTGCATGTCAAGTTTTTGATTTCTTGCAAATAAGGTCGCAAAAGTTGAATAATGGAAAGTGTTGATTTTGCAAAACGTAGAATCAGCAAGTCTAGAGAGTATTATGGCTTGAAAAATTGTAATTTCAAAGCATATAAGTACAAAAGCAAGTATTAGCTTTCATCGGTTTCCGAAGCCAAACAAATATATTTTATTGAGAGAAAATCATTTTGGAGTAAAGGAAAAGATCGATTTATTGAAGGTATGAAAATTCAATCTGAAAAAGAAACACAACTCCGAGAATGACGGTGTGATCTTTGCATTTTACAAAAGAATTCATTGAAACTCAGATTAGTTCCCATTATTAATGAAAATTCCAGATGTTGAAGCCAAAACATTTAAAATTATTGGATCTATGTTGCCTGAACATTTATTGGTATTATTAGAAAATTTTTTTACAGTGATATGAGTGGCGATAAAGATGTCTTCTCCGATCTTAGAAGATGACGAATTCATGGAAGATTAAATAAAATCATGGAGTAACAAATTGATATATAAGATGGTTATTAGATTGAAGTTAGTAATAAAGAGAATACACACGGAATGAAAAATTATTTTTCTTTGTATATTCATTATTAATACATCTTGAGTTACATTATGATTAATGGTGTTTTATTATGAAAACCAGATTTGATTATATGAAACATTATGATTTCTCATTGAATCCATGTATGATACTACTAAATAAATATTTTTCGTGAAATTTTAAATATATTTTATCGAGAGTTATTTCAGAAATAATTAAAATGTCGAATAATCTCACAGTTGGATAAAGAATCATCAATAAAAAGGTTCGAAATGTGCTTATTGATAATTGCCCGTCATATCTGGCCGATTATAAACTTCCTACATAAAAAAGCTGGAATTAATACTTTCATATCACTTAAACAAATCCAGTAGATTCAGAGTAGGTATTTTACAAAGCAAATCAAAATAGATAAACAAAAAGCAGTGAAGTTGACGATACCAGGGCTCGAATTTTTCTTCACTTTCCCACATTTGATTATAAATACATTGTTATAGGAAAAACTCAAAAAACTTTCAAATCTCTCAAATAACTCGTATTGAAAGTTGGTTTGGAGACGCCATGTTTTGACGTTATCGCCTAAGCTCTGCCTCCATGTCAGATCCCAATATATATATATATATATATATATATATATATATATATATATATATATATATATATATATATATATATATATATATATATATATATATATATATATATATGGCTATACCAGAAGCACCAAAACCACCGGATGAAATGGACATCATTGTAGCGGAGCTATTTCCAAACCACCGACCGCGCGAAAGAAGGCACTATGCAAATAGTCGTGATTTTTCATTTTTCACAGCCAAGGAACTGCAAGATGCAGCCAAGTCCCTTAAACCAGGAAAGGCACCTGGTCCCGACGGCATCCCAGTAGCAGTGATCAAGACCATAGCCCAGGACTTCCCTGGCCTGCTGCTGGGTGCTTATAACGCGTGCCTTGCAACCGGCACGTTTGCCACCGCTTGGAAACGCCAGAGACTGGTCCTCTTGGATAAAGGGAAAGGAACACCCATAACACCTTCATCGTTCAGGCCACTCTGCATGCTCGACATCGCCGGAAAATTGCTTGAAAAGATGATACAGGCGAGACTGCGAAATGACATCGATCGTGTCGGTGGCTTCGCTGACAACCAGTACGGCTTCTGTAAAGGCCGATCGACGATCGGAGCAATTGAGAAAATCATGGGGATCTCGGCCGAAGCGTGGTCTGGTAACCTAAAATCGCGTAAAGTCTGCATACTACTTACACTGGACGTAAAGAACGCATTCAACAGTGCAAACTGGGACGATATCTTGGACGCACTGGAACACTGGCCATAGTGGACGATTACTTTGATGCAAGAACCCTTATAGTGAAAACCACGGAAGGCACGCAGGAATATTCGATGACAGCCGGCGTACCACAAGGTTCAGTTATGGGCCCCGATCTTTGGAACGTAAATTACGATGAGCTACTAAAGATTTCGTTACCGAATCAAGTCCAGCTAACAGGTTTTGCCGACGACATCGCAGCCACAGTAGTGGCGGACAGCGTAGATGAGGCTAAACTCCTGGTTCGGGTGACTATCGATGCCGTGGAAAACTGGCTTTAAAAGCACCAGCTAAAACTTGCTAAACAGAAAACGGAGATGGTTGTGCTGACGCGCCAGAGATGGTTTCCAAAACCCTTCGAGGTCGATGTCGGCGAGACTACATTGACGTCGACAAGGGCACTGCGCTACCTGGGTGTGGTAATAGACGAAAAGTCATGCGTAAAAGCTGGCAAGACGGTATCCAGCCTGTCGAGAATCCTAACCAACACAATGGGCCCACGAACCAAGAAGAGAAGAGTTCTTCTAGAAGTAGTCCACTCAATTCTACTCTATGGAGCGGAAGTATGGGCAGATATTTTGAATCAGAAGACCTACCGGCGGAAAATAGCAGCAGTACAACGGCGAGGAGCTCTCAGAGTGACCTGCGCCTATCGTACCGTCTCCGAAGCTGCTGTACTTGTTATAGCAGGGGCAGTGCCTATCGACCTACAGGCGTTCGAGAGGGTTAAACTCTATGGACTCAAAACTAGTGGCGAGAACACTGAGATAGCTAGAGCGAAAGTGAAGGCGGAAACTCTGGAACAATGGAAAAACAGATGGAAGACGTGCGACACGGGTAGATGGACAGCTCGCCTGATCCCGAACATCAGAACCTGGCTCACTAGAAATCACGGTGAGACGGACTACTTTCTGACCCAGCTGCTGACAGGACATGGATTATTCAACAAATACCTGCACAAATTGGGCCTGCACGGAACTCCGATGTGTAGATACTGCCCGGACAGAGTCGATGACGCCGAGCACACTTTTTTTGAGTATGAACGCTGGAGAAACAACAGAACTTACATCGAAGCAATCATAGGCGATACGCTCAAACCCGAGAGTCTAGTGAACCATATGATACAATGAGAAGAATACTGGTGTGAAGTCGCAACTTACGCACGACGCCTCCTGATGGAAAAAATTGCAGAGTGAGACCAGTAAAATAGAAGTAGACGTCATAAGACACAGCACGGACTGGATTGAAGTAATGCTAACGCGGTTCCGATCCAGAAAAAGGAGAGGAGGTTTTTTAGTAGGTGGAAATCCCACACTACCGACCATCATCCTTCAAAGGCAGTGTCTTTGAAAGATTTTGACTCCTCAAAAAAAAAAAAAAAAAAATATATATATATATATATATATATATATATATATATATATATATATATATATATATATATATATATATATATAATCTCTTGATAATTATTAGCAATAACAGGCTGGTTGAATCTTAAAAAACTCGATTTTATTGAAAAGTTGACGTTTCACTACGAAATTCGAAAAAATTGAAATTTTTTTGACATTTATTGATAAAAAAAAACGTCAACTTTTTAATAAAATCGAGTTTTTTAAGATTCAACCAGCCTGTAATTGCTAATTAATATCAAGAGATTAAAAATAGATCACAGCAACAACAATTCAAATAAATGTAATAATAATAATAAATGTACATGTACATGTACATGTATATGTATATGTATATGTATATGTATATGTATATGTATATGTATATGTATATGTATATGTATATGTATATGTATATGTATATGTATATGTATATGTATATGTATATGTATATGTATATGTATATGTATATGTATATGTATATGTATATGTATATGTATATGTATATGTATATGTATATGTATATGTATATGTATATGTATATGTATATGTATATGTATATGTATATGTATATGCATATGCATATGCATATGCATATGCATATGCATATGCATATGTATATGTATATGTATATGTATATGTATATGTATATGTATATGTATATGTATATGTATATGTATATGTATATGTATATGTATATGTATATGTATATGTATATGTATATGTATATGTATATGTATATGTATATGTATATGTATATGTATATGTATATGTATATGTATATGTATATGTATATGTATATGTATATGTATATGTATATGTATATGTATATGTATATGTATATGTATATGTATATGTATATGTATATATATATATATATATATATATATATATATATATATGTATATGTATATATATATATATATATATATATATATATATATATATATATATATATATATATATCAAATCATGAAAAACATACTTGTTGACCATGAATTTCCTTGTTCACTTTATGTAATATATATATATATATATATATATATATATATATATATATATATATATATATATATATATATATATATATATATAAATATATATATGCAGGGTGACCCAAAGCTACGTAATCGCTCCATAACTTTTTTGTCATTGAAGATATCGGTATGAAATTTTCAGAGCAAATATTACCTGACTAAGTCTATTTTTCAAAATTATTTTAAAGAAAATTGCACTTCCGGTTTTGCCGGAGGTGATATCAACTTTGTTATATCAAATGAAATACCCTGTATATTTTTTGATTTTGGAGTTTCTTATGTAATTTATAATAAAATTGTCATAACATTCTTTATACCTAAAATGAACAGTTTTCAAGTTATTAATTTTTTTCGTAAAATTTTGACAGTTGCGTCTACAACAAAAATAGGCTATAACTTCTTTGTTAGTAGGTCTATTGGTATGCGGTTTGGATTTTTGTAACCTTGAAACAGTGTTTTATTCATTCCTTGTCAAAATTTTCTATATTTCTAACTTATTACTTGATAAAATCTAGGGTGAAGTTGGCAAATTTCAAACGTTAATAACTTTCTTATTCCTTATGGAATGCTATGTATATTTTTGCATTTTTAAATTTGCTATTCAATTACCTTTCGATTTGTATAACCGTTCTCTATACCTAAAGTTAATAATAACAAAGATATTTCACAATTTTGTAATAATTTATTTATCAATACACCTGATAAATCGTCTAGCGTGTTATTTTGACGTATCCATGGATACCAATAATAAAAATTATTTAAAATCTAATTGTGTCACCTTTTCTAGTATTTTTCAGTTAATAAAATGGATTTTACGCAACAAGAAATGATAAATATGGTTTACTGTATTGGAGAAGCGGATTGAAATGTTCTGCTAGGTAGTAAAATTTATCATCAAAAATATTCTGATTCTGATTCAACTACGTTTTTTGATTCTGTTATTAATAAGCATTGATTTCTTTCTGTATAACATTGAAATGTATAATTTGGAGTAACTGTTGGATCATGCGAATGTACTCCTCCTAACCAAAATGATAATGTCAAACTTGACATTGCAATTTGACATCAGTCTACTACAAACATATGTTGTTTATAAACAACAATAATTATTGAATATTAACGTCTTAGAATTACTATTTTTTCAATATCTTTTCGGATATCAGCATCAGGTGCTACAAACCTAATGAGCAGAAAAGGTGACACAATTAAATTTTAAACAATTTTCGTAATTGGTATCCATGGATACGTCAAAATAACCCGCTAGTCGATTTCTCAAGAGTATTGATATATAAATTATTACAAAATTGTAAAATATCTTTGTTATTATTAACTTTAGGTATAGGGAATGGTTATACAAATCGAAAGGTAATTGAATAGCAAATACAATAATGCAAAAATGTACATAGCATTCCATTAGAAATAATAAAGTTATTAACGTTTGAAATTTGCCAACTTCAACCTAGATTTTATCAAGTAATAAATTAGAAATATGGAAAATTTTGACATGGAATAAATAAAACAATGTTTCAAGGTTACAAAAATCTAAACCGCATAGCCTATTTTTGTTGAAGACGCAACTGTCAAAATTTTACGAAAAAAATTAATAACTCGAAAACTGTTCATTTTAGCTACAAAGAATGTTATGACAATTTTATTAAAAATTACATAAGAAATTCGAAAAT
>JARQZK010002167.1:1582500-1637500 GCA_030704885.1 Cynegetis impunctata | reverse complement strand
ATTAAATAGATGATGATATTATTGATTAAAGCTGAAAAATCATCATTGGGGAAAGAAAATTCATTTTTTGTGTCAGCTTATCAGGGGGCATCATTAATTACATGAGGTGTTTAGGGGGGGGGGGGCGAGCGAAATTTCACTCAATCTCACGTGAGGGAGGGGGTGGTCTCGGCAAATATCACGTATTTTTTTCTCAAGAAACAGTAGAAAATTGCGAGAAAACTGGTTTAATTAAGTAAAAAATGTTTCTCCACTAAAATATGGCTAAATCATATATAATAATAATCATCGCTTTTTAATTATGCACTGATAGAAGAATTTATTAACTATCAATAAATTCATTTGTTTGAAAACAATTCATTAATTTATTAAATATGAACAGGTATTTTTCGAACATTATTCGTTAACTATTAATAAAAAATATACGCTACGATTATTCTTAAAAAAATAATACAATATCCTTTTATAATAAACATACGACGCACTAATGATTTTCACTAAAAAAAAATTCGATTACTACTAATACTAGTTCAAGTAAATACTTGAACTAGTAGAATTTTTTATTGAAGTTATGGAGGAATAAAAAGTTCTAAAGTAGTAATCACTCTCATACACGAGTCTCCGTGGATTGAATTAGAGTGAATATTCTTTAACAAATTTTATAGATCCTATTTAAGTATTTTATTATTAAATATTATTGTGATTCTATGCTACGTCATTACAAATCTCAAATACTACTCTTAAATAGAAAAAATTATAAAAATATTGTTTTTTTAAATAAATCTAATGGAATCGAGCACTCTGAAAAATCTCATGTGAGATTCGTGGAGGGGGGAGGGGGTCGAGCAAAATCTCACGACTCACCAAGGGGGGTGGGGGTAGCGAAAAATCACAAAATTTCTCTCACGTAATTGATGGGTGCCCCCTTATGGGAACATAGATTTGACTTAAGTCAGTAAGAAACAAAATTGTATGCGGAGGTACCAAATACATTCGGCCTTATTTAGTTTTTTCTGCTCTTTCTAAATAAGTATATGAAATTTCAAATTATTGATATACAGAGGGTTGTTTCGAGCAGCAAAATACTTTTTAATTATTTTGAGGTCGGACCTGGATCGATAATTAAGTTAATCAACACTACAGTGGACAAAGAAAATACATGCCAAGTATTACAAAAATGTATTGGCTGGTTCGTTAGTTATGATTTATTGCAAAAATGGGCAAATTTAATAAATCACCCTGTATATGAAATAATTTGATTCCTTCAATGATTCATCCCGACCCTGATTATTATACGAAGAGATAGTACATTAATTTTACTATATGTACATATCTATATATATATATATATATATATATATATATATATATATATATATATACATATATATATATATATATATACACAAATATATATATATATATATATATATATATATATATATATATATATATATATATATATATATGTATATATATATATATATATATATATATATATATATATATATATATATATATATATATATATATGTATATATATATATATATATGTATATATATATATATATATATATATCTATATATATATATATATATATATATATATATATATATATATAATCTCTTGATAATTATTAGCAATAACAGGCTTGTTGAATCTCAAAAAACTTGAGTTTATTAAAAAGTTTTGAGATTCAACAAGCCTGTTATTGCTAATAATTATCAAGAGATTGGAAATAGTTCACAGGCAACAACAAAATATATATATATTTATTCGAATTGTTGTTGCCTGTGAACTATTTCTAATCTCTTGATAATTATTAGCAATAACAGGCTTGTTGAATCTCAAAAAAACTTGATTTTATTAAAAAGTTGACGTTTCGCCACGACATTCGTGGCGTTCAAAACTTTTGATTAAGCCACGAATGTCGTGGCGAAACGTCAACTTTTTAATAAAATCGAGATTTTTGAGATTCAACAAGCCTGTTATTGCTAATATAACTAATTCTTACATCAATATAAAATTTAGTTTTTTCTGCTCATTCTGAATAAGTATATAAAATTTCAAATTATTGATAAACAGAGGGTTGTTTCGAGCAGCAAAATACTTTTTAATTATTTTGAGGTTATTTTATTGCAAAAATGGGCAAATTTAATAAATCACCCAGTATATAAAATAATTTGATTCCTTCAATGATTCATCCCAACCCTGATTATTATACGAAGAGATAGTAAATTAATTTTACTATATGTATATATATATATATATATATGTATATATATATATATATATATACATATATATATATATATATATATATATATATATATATATATATATATATATATATATATATAATATATATATATATATATAATATATATATATATATATATATATATATTATATATATATATATATATATATATATATATTATATCTATCTATCTATATATATATATATATATATATATATATATATATATATATATATATATATATAATCTCTTGATAATTATTAGCAATAACAGGCTTGTTGAATCTCAAAAAACTTGAGTTTATTGAAAAGTTTTGAGATTCAACAAGCCTGTTATTGCTAATAATTATCAAGAGATTAGAAATAGTTCACAGGCAACAACAATTCGAATAAATATATATATATATATATATATATATATATATATATATATATATATAGTGGAATTGGTGTTGCCTGTGAACTATTTCTAATCTCTTGATAATTATTAGCAATAACAGGCTTGTTGAATCTCAAAAAAACTTGATTTTATTAAAAATTTGACGTTTCGCCACGACATTCCTGGCGTTCAAAACTTTTGATCAAGCCACGAATGTCGTGGCGAAACGTCAACTTTTTAATAAAATCGAGATTTTTGAGATTCAACAAGCCTGTTATTGCTAATATAACAAATTCTTACATCAATATAAAATTCCCACAAATAATTCTATATTTGAAAGAAGGAATATTACATAGTTTTCAATTCGCATATTGAATTTTTTCATGTCTGAAAAAAACATGCCGCCGCGTTGAAAGGAACGCCTTTCAAAACATACATCAATACGGACAGGAATATGAAAACATCAGACCGTTACGCTTACATTTGATCATTTTTACGCCTAGCTTTCATTCGCCTAGTGTCTGGACTGTAACGTGCGATATGGAAATTCGCCCCAAAAATTTGTTCACGAAACGAGATATCGTAGCCCCCCACTCAAAGGGGGTATATTAACCTGTTAAGTTGAATTTGCACACCTGTGAATTATACAAATTAGATTCTATGAATATATTCAATCTTTATTGTGGCCAAATTTTGAAAACCCTCAGTGTATTTCAAATAATACGTTTACTGAATAAATAAATCGGCCGGCAGGCTCAAACGTTGAACTGGATACCCTGTAAACTCGAGTAGCACCTTACGCCCACGTCGATAAGAACTAGTTGGTTTGCTCCAGAACCAAAGATGCGACAAAGTTCCGTTCGTTTGTCGAGTTCAGGTCAAAAGCAGGCGAGTACCGATATAAAAGAGGACGCTTGACCGCGGCCGAATTCAAAATCGCATCGAAATCGAAATGAGACGGTTGGCGCTGATGATTGTCGCGGTCGTGGCCGCCTTCCATGGTGTCGGTTCACGAAACGTCGCCAATCCCGGCTCCCAACAATATCCCGACTTAGATCTGACGATGGACTTCGCCGCCAGGCCAACGCCGAAAAATATCGAACAAACAATGGACGTGGGGCCGTTGGAGAGGGTGATGTACAATAACAGTCAAGTCTGGAAGGCCTGCAGTCGAGACGGGGAGTTTCTGTTGGAACTGAACAGACTCAGAATGAAAAACAGTAAGTGGGTATTTTTTGACGATATTTTCAGCGTGTATGAATGACATAAAACATCGATGTTTGTTTAACTACAATTTGAACTTCGAATAAAATATCGTAATTTTTCAACAAAATTAATTGGGAACAAGAAATCTAAAGTTAATTTATCTTACGAATTAACGCGTTTGAATGTGGTGACGCAGTTAAATTCATATTGGTAAGACTTAACAAAATTTGCGACCATTACTATTAGTACATATTTGCAATTACTCACAAAATATTCTCTTTACTCAAAACTTGAACTATTTCTCTCTAAATGAAAGTTATCAACTTTTTCCAACAAATTTCGAGAACTGCAGAGAATTATGAAACTTCAGGAATTCACCCCATTGTATATGTCATCCACTTAATATCTGGCGAAAGAAGAAGAGGTGAAAATATTAAAATTAATATACAGAAATAATTTTAAAAAAATGGGATGTAATATGAAACACAATTCCATGTTGATCGTACTTATCACGTTTGTAGCAATGTGTGTACTCAAAAATATTCAAAAAATGTTATGATGTGAAGCATGAATATCAAAATGGAGAAGAATTTAGTGACACTTTTAAACAAGAATTTCACATAAAAACTTTTGAGCTTGAAAATGATAATGATTATCCTATTTTTATTATGATTTTTTTTGAGTTTGAATATATATATATATATATATATATATATATATATATATATATATATATATATATATATATATATATATATATATATATATATATATATATATATATATATTTTTATATATATATATATATATTTATATATATATATATATATATATATATATATATATATATATATATATATATATATATATATATATATATATATATATATATATATATAGATATATATATATGAATATATATATATATATATATATATATATGAATATATATATATATATATAATATTATATATATATATAGTATATATTATATATATATATATATATATATAATATATATATATATATATATATGTTTTGTATTAACTGGCACCCTCTATAATCAATGTCTATGCAGCACCCAGTGTATATCGTATATTTGATGTATTGTATTGTGGCACCCAAATAATGCATTTCAATGTGGCACCCTTTATATATATAATTTATTATTAATACCGGTAAAAGAGGCACCCTGCAGGGTTGTCGGATTTATGTTGTCACTTTGAAAGTTGATATTTCAGTTTATTTATTGTTTTGCCAGTAGAAACATTCGAGTAAATTTGAATACTCATTGAATCTACATTGGTTTTTACAATATGAAGGTTTACTTATGTAGGTACACATATACAGGGTGTTTGAAATTTTGAGGATACAGTTTATTTTGTTAGATCACCTTATACATTTATATCAGATATGTTAGCTATGCGTATTCTCGTCATTTCATGGTACGGAAAAAAGTTTTTTCTTAAATTTTTGCCAGTGAAGTTATTCCGGCAATAACAGTGAATATTTTTTTCAAAGAAAATGTTAATCCTTACGAAATTAAAATTATTATCATAATATTTCGTAATATTTGGGTAAATTGATTTTCTTATGTTTTTTGTCCAATGTACAATTTCTGGAGAAAAAAATTCAAAAGTTAAGTATGCGAAAACTATTGAATATACATATATATTTCAAAATCCTGTATTTTATTAGGATTTTTTATCAAATTGAAATCAAAGGTGAGATAAGTGGGTAATTCTATTTTTTTTAAACTATACAATCACTTATCATCAATTTTGTTTACTCGAAATTTTGAGTGAAACAAAAAAAGAGACCCAATTCTCTAAAATTAGAAGAGACATTTCAACAATAAAATTCATTTCACGACAAAGCGGCAGTGTACTTTATATTTATTAAAATATATAAGTACTGTAGTCTGTATAGACTCTGGCAAAAATAAAAACCTGTTTTACATCAAACATTTGCTTCTATATGCGATAATTTGGAAATGAAATATTAAGGTATAATAGAACACCATGTATTTTTATAAATTAATTTTGTTTTATTAAAAGATTTCAAAGAATCACACTGAAATTTTTCAAACAGTACTCAGCAAACCTTCATCAGTCAATTAATAGTGGCAAAAAAAGGATTTTATATATATTTTAATTTAGTTACTGTTTCATCAGTATTTTTTTATAGAAAATGAAAATTGTCCTTGGTTTCCTTGAGACTACTTCAGATGTTCTGTACAATTTTTTTGCTTTCACTGCTGGCGTCCGCGTAGGTATGATATTGAATATTTTTAACGTAAAAACGATGCCAAAAATCAGAGCAAAATCAAACTCAGCTTTAAAAGGTTTATAATTGCTATTATTCCGTTTTTTTCAATCAATCTGATATAGTTTTTTTCATATTTTCATATACTTAGTGTATTCGAATCAGGGCCACCTTGTATATACAGGTTATTCACTCAAAATTATAGCAAACCGCAAGCTTTTATCTTCAAGCAATAACCGAGAACCCCGTTATAATAAATAGAAATGTAGGCAGCCTGTACATAAGTGCGTTTTTATAAACTCAACTTCAAAATGTTGATAATTGCTATTATTCAATTTTTTCCAATCAATCTGATATTGCTTTTTTATATCTTCATATAGTGTATTCAAATCAGGGCCACCTTGTATATACAGGTTATTCACTCAAAATTATAGCAAACCGCAAGCTTTTATCTTCAATCAATAACCGAGAACCCCGAAACAATAAATAGAAATGTAGACAGCCTGTACATAAGTGCGTTTTTATAACATTGTAGAAAAAACTCGTCTCGGTATATTGCAAAATGGCAGATTAACAATTGAAAATATTCAACACCCTGTATATTGAAAATAATGCGTAACGTAAACTCATGCTTTCGAAAAAAAAATACAGCTCCTCCTTACAATGTTAACATCGATTTTTTAACCTCCTACATTTTCACATATCCATAATTAATACGGTAGGTACTTAACCTTTTCATTCCATCCCAATTCAACCATCTCCAATATTTTTTAAATTATCTCAGACGTAGTTAACAAATCTGAGTATCAATTACACATAACAGATTCAAGGCATGAATGCGAAAATAAAAATTTGTTCAGCTTGATCCGAGCTCACTTGATTATTAGTCTTACTTGCCTCAGCATTCTTGTAAGATAAGCACGAATTAGTCTGATAACACGTCCGCTCAGCGTTGCCATATTACGGGTGCCACTTAGAGGTGTAATTAAAATGGGCCTAAATGACATCAATTATGTCCAAGAAACAAATTGTATATGACGGAGCGTCATCTATTTCAAATCCATTGAACTAAATTGTAAGTTCAAAGTTTTTCAGTGTAAATGTGGCACTCACCTTTTTTTTGGTATATGGTTCAGCAATAATTAATGAACTATATAGTTCTTCACGGCTTCAAACGACAAAAACAATCTGACACCCAAAGTCGGGTGCCACATTGCTTATACGGGCGCCACATTGCCAATACATATATACAATGGTGCCACAAGGTAAATTTATATGTATATATATATATATATATAATATATATATATATATAATATATAATATACATATATATATATATATATATTTATATATATATATATATATATATATATATATATATATAAGTATACCAGGTGTAAATGAGTCATGGGCCACCCCTATAAGTTTTTGACGGGTTCATGGATTTTATTGAAATTTGGATGGTTTATTTCTGACATAATTTTGAATTTTTTCCAATACCAAATTGATATGGCTGACTTCCGGTTTCGCATACAGGGTCGGTTCCAGGAGCAAAGGGTGTTAACAAAAATAAGAGTATTAATAATTACTTCCTTATAAAGTAATTGAAGAAAACTGATATGTTAATCAATTTGAAAGAGCTGTTTAATATACTGGGTGGCCCATGTATGTTACTATTAAAAAATCTTAGTTTTGGTTCGACAAAGAATTTGATCGGTAACAAACTTCAAGTGAATGAATTTTTAGAAAAATTAGAACTTTGGGCGATATTTTAAGTCAATTATCTATGATTTAGACAACGTGGCAGCCAACTACGATAAAAAAAATAAAATAAAAAACAAATTAAAAGAATCACTAGAATTGACATTTGGCACATGGAATGTATGTTTTTGAAGCCTCAGAATTAAAATATGTAAAAATATATAGGGTGTTCCATTTGAATTTTCAAATAGTTTTCAGTGAAACCGGAAGTCAGACATATTGATTTCGTATGTCAAAAAATTCAAAATTATGTCCGAGATAAACCACCCAAATTTCAATAAAATCGAAGAACAAGAATATATATTTATATATATATATATATATATATATATATATATATATATATATATATATATATATATATATATATATATACATACATAAGGTAAGAGCACCAGTTGTCGACACGTTAAGAAAAAAATATCAGTTTTTCTGGCACAGATTCCAGTGAATTGAATTTCATATTAAAACTTCCATGCCTACTGGATGTTCATAGTTTAGGCTTCACGTCGAATCAGAAAGTCGGATGATTTTTAACCAAATAAGAAACAAATAGATTTTTGTATAAATATCTGCAAATGTCCCTAAGCTCGACACGCTAAATTAAGGATGTTCCAGTTCTTGACACTGTAAATGCTCCAGTAGTCGACACATGTAAATAACATCAGTTTTGATCATGGGAAATTACCTAACAAGAAAAATGTATGTTGTGAAAGCAGGAAACAATAATAAAATATTCAACACATTTGTGAATTAAATGTCTGATAGGTAAAATGAAATAGTAAAATTGTAAGAACATAAATGTAACAAAAACTTTCTTTGGTCACTTTTCTAGTTCATTAATTGCTAAGGTATTTAGAAATAGGTAGCTGGTCCTTTCCCCAAGTGTAGTCATTTCTGGAGTTCGACTTCACTTATTATCTGATCGAATGAAATAGATGATATCATTTTCTACAACTACAAATTCCTTTCTTCGACTGTCAAAGTTTTTCGACCCATAACTAATACGTTTCCACTAGAATCAATAGCTTGAATAATACATAAGTATATGAATACAGACGCATTCTCTCAAACTATAATAATATAAATCTTCCTTGCTTCATCAAGTCTTCAAAGCTAGTATTTTCAGCAACTTCTTTAGTTTCAGAATGCATCTCTTCCTGTCAGAATCTTCTGATTCTCGGTATGAAATCATGTCTGAATCCTAAGAAGATGATTCTGGTGGCAATGGTTGTTCTGTCTTTATCAACTTAAGTTTCTTCTATTCTTGTGCTAACTCTTTCTTGGCCTCTCTTGCTTTTTTCGTTTCTTCTTTACGCCTTTCTTCTTCTTGTTTCTTACATTCTTTTCTTTTACTGTACTCTATCACAGCAGGTAGGATTTCTCTCTTTCGTTTATTGGCTATGAAGAATGTTCTGGCCACAGCAAAGCTAGCTTGAAAGGCGATAACCAAAAAGGCAAATGTTGTTTGTACTGATCAGTATTGAATGAATCAATCATTACAGTTACATTTGGCTCTTCTCACATAAATATTTTCTTTTCTTCGACAACCGTGTCGACTATAGGACATTACCACACCAGAGATCCCTCTGTTCCAATAGTCGACATGGGGTGACGAATATTGGACCTGGTTATCATACAATAAAGTTACATATACATATCTGTATCAAATGAGCTGAACGTTCAAACCACACTAAAATATTTTATTATAAAAATGTTCCTTTTCTCGACACCCCTGTCTACTATAGAAACATATCACTTTTCGGGTACCAGTACTCGACACATGCCGAAAAATATATCAAAAACCACAATATACTTACCTAGGCTGTAGCTTCGAAGGTTTCTCACTTCATAGAAAACAACAAAAACATTTTTAGTCAAAAAATACCACTAAACAACACCACAACAAAATTAGCTTTTCTTAACATACACCTTAACAAACACTGGTTATTGGCGGGAAAAGTCGAGGTTGCTGGAAAAACTTTAGTTGTATTCGTGTATGTTAATGAGTTTCCATGGCATTACTATGGCAATGTGCACTAAAAAGTCGGAGCTATCATTGGTTATTTCGGGAAGCACATGTGTGCTATAGTTACGTTATTTTTTCCAATAATTACAATGGGTGTCGACTACAGGTACAGTGTCGACAACTGGTGCGTTTAACTTTATATAAACATATATATATATGAAGAAAAAATTCTAGGACGCTTTAAAATAAATTACCATAGGGGAATTTCTCATCAAAAGTTTTGAGCTTAGAAAACTTAATAATAAGCGTAATATAATTTCAGTGATTGCGATGTGGGGTGGCAACTTGTCCTGTATAGACATAATGGTGAGAGCGGAACACGTAGGAAAATTGAACAAATCATTCAAAGCATCAAACATTGATTTCGAGGTCGTCATAGAAGATTTACAAAGAGCTATAGATGAAGCAAATCGTCCGCTGGAGACATTGGAATTAGACAATAGACAAGGTAAAACCTAATAATTATACTCTGAATAACTGAAAAGGTTAGATGCTCGAGATATCAGATGAATGTTAGGTATAAATGGTATAACTCCAAACTATTTGATAACTGATAAAAGTATAAGGTGCATACTAAATATATAAGAATTAAGTGTAAACCGAAATATTTATATATGTATCTGAAATATTTACGAAGAAAAGGAAACAACTAAGCTTAAAAGATTGAAAGGAAGTTATAATCGGAAGCACACAATTAAAAATGAATGTACATACTATAACAGAAATAAATTGAACTCACAATCTTATTGTGATCGATTTGCAGTTGATTACTGTTATTTCAAAAAGAAGCACTCAAGTATTTCCTGTTTCATTCAATATTAATTAATTCACATCAAGAAACTAAAATCAACATTAACCTTGACAAACTCGAATTAACTAGGTTACTTCATTATCAAGACAGGTGCAAATGTACATCTTGTCTTTGCACAATCGGTGGATACCTTTATTTCAAGTGAGCCATATATATATATATATATATATATATATATATATATATATATATATATATATATATATATATATATATATATATATATATATATATATATATATATATATATATATATATATATATATATATATATATATATATATATATATGTTGGTTTTTCGTCACGAGGTCGCATGAAGAAGTCCAAAATCTTTGGTCAACATACAAGACTTGCTTCCTGGTTCAAACTAGGATCTGTAGATTATAAGTAGATAACATCATCACGAACCATTTCGCAGTTAGCCTGGCAAAAACCAGTTATTTATGTAGCTTGTCCTAAATGATTTCGCATGTTGTGAGTGAAAAGCAATTTCGCACGAGACCTGGCAAAATCATTTTATTTGCTTGGTATTATTTAGTTTGGTATTAATAATTTTGCACAAAGTCAGCCGTAGACAATTTCGCACGAAACCAGATTAGTACCATTTTTTTCACGTACCTTGGCATAAACCATTTTTGAAGTAAAATAATGTGAACCATTTCGAAAGTAATTCAACCTAAAATATTTCACATTCAGTCTGAAATAAACCATTTTGTAAGTACCTAGGCATTATAGATTTTTAAGGAAGCATACTCTATTCATACGTAACTTATCACAAGACATACCGTACGTAGACTCATAAAACCATTTCGCTCTTTCACCAAACCTAAACCTAGCCCAACGCATGCCCAAAGTGATTTGATATTTTAGTAGTATTGCCTAAATTTTTTAGATGAAGTAGGTAAAGTGTCAACGATATAAGAATTGCGAAGACTTGGTAGTTGAATTGATGCAAACTTTCCTTTACTGATTTTTTCTCACCCTAATTTGCAACGTTTTATATAAATATTAATTTTGATCATTATGTCGAATATCTGTAGTGAACTTAGGTAGGTAGAACATTTAACTTATTTTTTTGAAGTAGGTAAAGTGTCAACGATATAAGAATTGCGAAGACTTGGTAGTTGAATTGATGCAAACTTTCCTTTACTGATTTTTTCTCACCCTAATTTGCAACGTTTTATATAAATAATAATTTTGATCATTATGTCGAATATATGTAGTGAACTTAGGTAGGTAGAACATTTAACTTATTTTTTTGTGGCAATTCTCATTACACATTCATGAAGAGTCGCTAAACCAAATACTCAATTCGCATATCAAACCTAACCTAATTTCCTACAATACACTACATGCTGCATATAAAATACACTGATTTACTTGTTTTCGTAAATAATTCATTGTTGACATAAACTAACCTGAAGTTTTATATATTCTATATATATATATATATATATATATATATATATATATATATATATATATATATATATATATATATATATATATATATATATATATATATATACAGGGTGATTCATTAAGGGTGGCGACCGGCCGTATCTCGGAAACCGTATGTCCTAGAATTTGGGGAAAAAAATTCTTATATGCAAATCTGCCCTAAAAAATGATTAAAAATGTTTTTGAGTCCATAGTTTTCCGCTAGGTGGCGCAAACTACCACTTATAAAATATAATTGGATTTTGGAAATATTTCCCAATTTAGGCTGGTAAAAAATATCAAATTTAGAAACTACTGTCCTAATTCCACAACTCTTGTTAAAATAATTTTTCTGTATTACCTATTCTGAAATGGTGGGGGAAGTTCTCTTTCTTTGACATAAAAAACAAATAACAAAAACACTTTTAATTTTTCAATCGGCAACTAGAGGGCGTTATGTAACACCTAGCTCTATTTATGATTTTTTTTTGAGAAATTTCAAATGCAATGCTATAAATCTAACTAGCTAACAAAAAGCCAAATTTGATGACTTATTGACATGTTAAAACCGCGAACTGATATCTCTTTTCATTCCAAAGATATTGGCATTTTTTGATGAGTGTTGATGATTGTTGGCTCGCCCTCTAAGGTGGAAGAGAAATTATGTTGCTAAAATTGTTTTGAAAATAAAATAACAAGTAGAAACGCATCACCAAAATATTTATTAACATAACATAATGAAACAAAACTAAGGGAGCTACTCATAACAGAAATTTACAAAACGCACCCACTATCTCATTATTTTAAATATTTAAAATGCTTGCCATTATTTGCTTTGAACTATTTCGGATAAAAATTTTCGGTTAAAAATTCAATCCCAAATCTCTCAAACGGTCTCTTATAGTTTTATGTTCATGGACGAGCTGCAATATTACGAATGATGTTAAACTGTTGAGAGATAGATGTTTCAAAAGTCAGTAAGTTACCTATGGAAATGACACCAATGTTTTATGATCGTTTACTTTTAAGTTTTTATTGCTGTCAAATTTATTCTGACTGTTTGCAAACTAACTCTTTTATAATGCCTTTTTATTCAAATGGAGAGGCATATGATATGCCTATGAAGTAATTGCTGAACTGGAGTAGGTATGCGATACGATATCCTGAAAGACGGCGTCATTCAGGAAATTATTCAAAAGATTGGCACAAGGATTGCGAGAAACCGGTAATGTTCAACCTGTCGCATTAAGAAATAGGATACATATAACTCGCAATGAAGAAAATGTTACTAACGTATTGGTGTTAAGTCTGAACCCCATTTGAGTATGCGAAAAATTGCAAGAGATCTAGGATTGATTTATTCTTTGGTGGAAAGAATATTAAAGGATTATAAAATGCACCCTTATCATATTATTTCACAACAGCATGAAATTAGCGCAGACAAAAATTGTAGATCAGATAATTATCTATAAAAAATTTCAAAATACTCTTTCTTCTAAGAGTCGCCGTTTTTGAGATATAACGAGTCAAAAAGTTGAAAGAGTTGTAATCGTCATAATATGCACGTTTCAACGCTACCTTTGAGCTAGTGTTTTTTTGCATTTCTTTCTGAATCATTAATCTCAAAAACGGTGGCTCTGAGGAAAAAATTTATGAAATCGTTTTTTATAGATGATTAGGTGATCTACAATTTTTGTCTGAACTAATTTCATGATAAAACTTACTGCTTTGCTGAAAATCGCAAAAAAAACGTTTTTAAGATATTCGAACCCGAATATTTTTGCACGTATCAGATCGATGAAGACTTTTCAGATTTCATTTATAATGGTGTTTTGCACAATCCTACCAATTTTCAGATGGGTGCGAATTTTTATAACTTAACTCCTATTTTTTGGTCTAATTTGAACGGACTAGTTTTGTTTCATTATGTAATGTTGATAAATATTTTCATGATGCGTTTCTACCTGTCATTTTTTTTTCAAAACAATTTTAGCAACATAATTTCTCTTCCACCTCACAGGGCGAGCCAACAATCACCAACACTCATCAAAAAATGCCAATATCTTTGGAATGAAAAGAGATATCAGTTCGCGGTTTTGACATGTCAATAAGTCATCAAATTTGGCTTTCTGTTAGCTAGTTAGATTTATAGCATTGCATTTGAAATTTCTCAAAAAAAATCATGAATAAAGCTAGGTGTTATTTAACGCCCTCTAGTTGCCGATTGGAAAATTAAAAGTGTTTTTGTTATTTGTTACTGAAATCTACATTCAATACTCTTTGCATAGAGTCTACGTTTTCGAAAATCGGTTCATGCATTATGGAGTTAAAGTCTTTTTTATGTCAAAGAAAGAGAACTTCCCCCACCATTTCAGAATAGGTAATACTGAAAAATTACTTTAACAAGAGTTGTGGAATTAGGGCAGTAGTTTCTAAATTTGATATTTTTTACCAGCCTAAATTGGGGAATATTTCGTAACAAATACAATTATATTTTATAAGTGGTAGATTGCGCCACCTAGCGGAAAACTATGGACTCAAAAACATTTTTAATCATTTTTTTAGGGCAGATTTGCATATAAGAATTTTTTGCCCCAAATTCTAGGACATACGGTTTCCGAGATACGGCCGGTCGCCACCCTTAATGAATCACCCTGTATATATATATATATATATATATATATATATATATATATATATATATATATATATATATATATATATATATATATATATATATATATATATATATTATATATATATATATATATATATATATATATATATATATATATATATATATATATATAATATACAGGGTGTTCCAGAATAACATTAGAAAATTTCAAGAGGTTATTCCTGAAGACATTTTAAGAAAAAAAGTTCCTATGAATATAGGTCCGCAAATGCTTCCTCACCGAAATAAAGGATGTTGATGTTAAAGTTTGAAACAAAAATATCATTTATACAGCTATTACAATTTTCTAAAGTTCATTTTGATAGCTTCTTTAGTTTAGAAGATATTAAAAAAATTATATTTTTTTTCAAACTTCAACACCCTGTATTTCGGTGAGGAAGCATTGGCGGACCTACATTCATGGAAACTTTTTTTCTTAAAATGTCTCAAAGAATAACCTTACGAAATTTTCTGACGTTATTCTGGAACACCCTGTGTGTATATATATATATATATATATATATATATATATATATATATATATATATATATATATATATACACGGCTATTCAAATTCGAGTATATGCATGGGGATTTCGATAACGGTAAGAGATAGAGCGATGGTTAAATGGGGGCAAAGTAGCATATTTCAGAGGTCAGTTATATGGATAAAAAAAATCTGATCTAGCTTCTTTAGTTCTGGAGTTATATAGGAAAAATCGAAAATTTCGAAATCCTTTTTTTGCCTATATCTTTTTATTCAATGAGTTGTTTTCAAAACAATTGTCACTTTGCGATTGCCATTTTTTATAGGCTATCTAAATATCTGAATAGAAATTATATACAGGGTGTCGTATAAATTGGGCCACCCTCAACTTTCAATTTTCAAATACGGACCTGTTTTTTTTATTGCATTTTTTTGAATGCCAAGAGTCATGTTTTATATTGACGTAGTATTTTCATCTAAATTACAGAGTGTTCTGGAAATATTGAACTATTACCAGTAAAATTTCAACATTTTTTAAAAATTGCAGCTCTAATTAAAAAAATATCATAGAATAAGGTATAAAATGCCTAGGGTTTGGAAGATAATCAACATTATTCGACGAAAAATGTCTTCTTCAAGAATTCAACCACATTTCAGTTCACGCAACCCATGATCAATGTACGAAAATGTGAAATTCTTCCCAGTACGTACATGTATGTGCATATAATCAATGCCCAAACAAAATAATCCTCCAATAGAAATCTTCATACTCCAGACACCAATTTGGAAACTTTTCGAACTACCTATATATGTTTCATATTGGCGTTTTATTTTTATATAAATCATAAAGTGTTTTGGGAATATTGAACTGATACTAGTGATATCTCATCATTTTTTAATTCCATAACAACTCTAATTGAATAATATCAGAGAATGAGAGGTGAATCAGACAAATTGATTCCTTAAGAAAAATCAATTTCAGAATTTCCAGATTATCTAGTCTCACTACTTGTTCGGAATAACAATAGAATAAAATCAACATTCCCGAGAGACATTTTATTTCTTTACCATAATGTTGCATTGGTAGAATAATTATTATTGATCCCAATGTCGATTCACCTCAGTAGGTATGAGGAAGATCTGTTGTATATATTCTGCTGAGAACTCACAAACATAATCTGTCACAAACATTATTGATCACATTGACACATATTATTGATCATATAGGTTTTTATATTTTATAATTTATCGCACAATAACATGTTTAGTTATTATCTAGTATTGAAATAAGTCATTATAAGTAATCATAATCGAAATAAATGTTTGAATTGACGATCTTCTCGTTTCAGACATTTACGGAGTCGTTTTTTTAAGTTATTATTCGTTCTGAAAATAACTCTTCGGCGTAGTGATGCGAAAGCGTTCATGATTTTAATTCTAAAATCTTCTATATTTTCAATTTCGTTTTGAAATACATATTCTATTTTTTAGTGTACCCCATAAGAAAATGTCAAGCGGAAAGACGAATGCTCCTATTATTTCTGTAGAAAACGTTAATCATATCTCTTTTCTGCTCTATGGGGAAACCCAATTTCAGTACTATCAGATTTTTCATTAAATACTAACGATAATTTCCAAGAAACTGTCAAAATAATGACAGGTGAGGAGAACTAAATATTTATTTTCCAAAGCATACTATGAGAATTCAAATAGTTTAATCATAATTGTTGTATATAGCAACAGAATGCCCATGAATTTGCTGAAAATATAGGTAGTTCGGAAGTGAGTAATCAATGAAATATTTCCAAATTGGTGTCTGTAATATAAAGATTGCCAGTCGAACGTTTTTTTTGTTTGGGCAATGATTATATGCACATACACGTACTAGGAAGAATTTCGCATTTTCTTACATTGATCATGGTTGCGTGAACCGAAATGTTGATGAATTCTTGAAGAAGACATTCTTCGTCGAATAATGTTGATTATCTTACAAATCCTAGCATTCTATACCTTATCCTATGATATTTTTCTAATTAGAGCTGAATTTTTAAAAAATGTTGAAATTTTACTGGTAATAGTTCAATATTTCCAGAACACTCTGTAATTCAGATGAAAATACTACGTCAATATAAAACATGACTCTAGGCATTCAAAAAATGCAATAAAAAATACAGGTCCGTATTTGAAAATTGAAAGTTGAGGGTGGCCCTATTTTATACGGCACCTGTATATAATTTTTATTCAGATATTCCGATAGCCTACAAAAAGTGGCAATGGCAAAGTGACAATTGTTTTGAAAACAATTCATTAAATAAAAAGATATAAGCAAAAAAAGGATGTCGAAATTTTCGATTTTTCCTATATAACTCCAGAACTAAAGGAGCTAGATTAGATTTTTTTATCCATATAACTGACCTCTGAAATATGCTACTTTGCCCCCATTTAACCATCGCTCTATCTCTTACCGTTATCGAAATCCCCATGCATATACTCGAATTTGAATAGCCCTGTATATATATATATATATATATATATATATATATATATATATATATATATATATATATATATATATATATATATATATATCTAATATCTTATATCTAATATCTTATATCTAATATATAAAATTCTCGTGTCACGGTGTTAGAAGTTGAACTCCTCCGAAATGGCTAGATCGATTCTCATTAAATTTTGTGTGCATATCGGGCAGGTCTGAGAATAGGCCAACATCTATTTTTCACCCCCTAAATGTTAAGGGTGGTCAACCCCTTAATTTTAATTTTTCATTTTCCAGACAAAATTTTCTGTTCTATTTTTTTTAAGATACAGCATTCAAAAATACATACAACCCTAAATTTTCACCCCTCTACGATCAACCCCTATTTTCATTTGTTGATTATAAACTTTAATTTTTTTGGCAAGATTTTCATTTTCATTTTGTCATGATTTTCATTTTTTTCTATTTTATCCGCAGATCCATAATAGGGTTGATGGAAATAGTCGGTCTGAGAAAAGGTTTTTCATACCCCTAAGTGCACTTATAACATACATTTTTATAAATTCTTTGGACAAAATTTTTATTTTTTCCTGATGTTGCATTAAAAAATACATACAACTCTAAATTTTCACCCTTCTATCAACAACTCATATTTTTTAATAGCCATTTCAATAATTTAAACAACGTTTGCCTGATCTGATAGATTGATATAATGATAGATAGATTGTTAAATAGATAGAAAGATAGATAACTATATAGGTAGATAGTAGATACATCGGCAGATAGATGAATAGCTAAAAGGATAGATAGATTAGAATTAAGTGAACTAGGACATTTATTTGAAACTAATCAAACAAACCTCTTGGCGGAGCTGGTTATAAGAGTTCACGAATCATCGACATATCAACATCTACCCTAGACGGTAATTGTTCGAAATGTTAATTCGTTTATCACAATCGATGGAAATTGATAGACAGACTGTTTCGCCCTTATCGGGGCTCATCAGTATCATCCATCCACCGAGAGTGATAACCAAACCAACATTTCAAACGGTCATACATATTTCTTCTAGTAACTCCATGACATATAAATATGACGCAGCGCCACCAGTCGGAAACAATTGAACCACATCTTTCAGATAGACGAAAACATTTCGGCAACGAGAACTAGTACGTCCGGAACACCCGAAGGTGGCTACCATATTCGCTAAGCAAGAGTAAAGCTGACAAATCAATTCGATGTGATTCAACATTACACACCGCAAGCAGCACTCGCTCCGAATTTTATCGCAATGGCAAATGAATATAAGTAAGAAATAATTTTATAACCACGGGCGTGTTTTCCGTTTAACACGAATAATTCTTACTTATATTCATTTGCCATTGCGATAAAATTCGGAGCGAGTGCTGCTTGCGGTGTGTAATGTTGAATCACATCGAATTGATTTGTCAGCTTTACTCTTGCTTAGCGAATATGGTAGCCACCTTCGGGTGTTCCGGACGTACTAGTTCTCGTTGCCGAAATGTTTTCGTCTATCTGAAAGATGTGGTTCAATTGTTTCCGACTGGTGGCGCTGTGTCATATTTATATGTCATGGAGTTACTAGAAGAAATATGTATGACCGTTTGAAATGTTGGTTTGGTTATCACTCTCGGTGGATGGATGATACTAATGAGCCCCGAAACAGTCTGACTATCAATTTCCATCGATTGTGATAAACAAATTAACATTTCGAACAATTACCGTCTAGGGTAGATGTTGATATGTCGATGCTTCGTGAACTCTTATAACCAGCTGCGCTAGGAGGTTTGTTTGATTAGTTTCAAATAAATGTCCTAGTTCACTTAATATATATATATATATATATATATATATATATATATATATATATATAATATATATATATATATATATTATATATATATATATATATATATATATATATATATATATATATATATATATATATATATATATATATATATATATATATATATAATATATATATATATATATATATACAGGGTGAGTCAGTTTTTTGTAGCAGGACTTTACCATCTTGTAAAATACATTTTTTTATGATGAAAATCTTATATAAACATATATGCTTAGGAGCTTCATTTCAGATATACAGGGTGCCAAAGTTTTTTTTTCCATTTCACTTCCATAGCTCAATATTTGGGGCTATTAAGCATATTTGAATACCTACAGGGTGATACACTTTTGGGGGTCGTACCCAATTCAACCCTCTCGAACTTTTATGCGTGCCGCCTCTGCTCCCAATGAATCATCAATTTTGATTCTCTCCGTAATTTGGATACTTTTTGCTCTCTTGTATGTTTTTCGAAAACTGCATGGATGTCAAGATAAATGCCAAAAATCTGGAGATAGTGCCGATTTTTTTTCGGTTCATTCAATATGGCGGCGGGCACAGAGCGAGAAAAATTGTACATTTTGCATTTCAAATACCTACTAACTAACCATCCTAGACACCATATCAAAAATTCAGAACTACCGGACCGTTTGTAAGGTAATCCTCCTCTATTTACTGGATTAAATTGGGTACGACTCCAAAAGTGTATCGCCCTGTAGGTATCCAAAAATGCTTGATAGCCCCAAATATTGAGTTATTGAAGTGTAAAATGTTTATCAAACGTCAATTCATCAGTAATTTTTTTAGTCATCAAGAGAGAATTTAAATTGATGTTTCATTGGAAGCAGAGGCGGCACGCATAAAAGTTCGAGAGGGTTGAATGGGGTACGACTTCCAAAAGTGTATCACCCTGTAGGTATTCAAATATGCTTGATAGCCCCAAATATTGCGTTATTGAAGTGAAATAGGTGTGCCAAATTTAATTCAATTATTTCGAAATTTATAGGAGGAAACTTAGAAAAAAACAGAAAAATATAAAACTTTGGCACCCTGTATATCAGAAACGAAGCTCCTAAGCATATATGTTCATATAAATTTTCATCATAAAAAAACGTCTTTCAAAAGATGTTAAAGTTCTGCTACAAAAAACTGACTCACCCTGTATATATATATATATATATATATATATATATATATATATATATATATATATATATATATATATATATACCTCCATATTTTTGGTGGGTGAAACCGGGACACATTAATATGGGATTGACTAACCGAATGGGATTTTCCATTCCCTCCAGCAGAGCGGGGTACCCTTCTGGAAAATTTTCAAATAATCAGTAGCAAATTGATGAGTTTTAAGGTTTTTTTTAAGCCAGTGAGAGAAAGGGAGAATCTTGAACCCTAAATTATTTGTACTATACGCCTTTTGAAAATTGAAAAGGAGTGTTTGCTACTTAAAAATATATTTTTTTTCTTTTCAATGCTAATTTTTCTGGTCTATCATCTAGAAAGAAGTATTAATAAAATAAAATTTAAAATGCTCAATAAAATTGTTTCATTGAACAATTACAAAGCCATTTAGTTTTTGTAAAACTACAACTTTTTGTCTAACTACAAAAACCATTATAACAAAACTCTTTCTTCTCAAACTAAAAAAACAATTAATTACCTAATACGTTGAAAATGTCAATCTTTGATTTCAAACCAAAGTTCTCACGTCTCTCTGCCTGCCCGATAAAGTGACCTCTCTAGTACACCTCTCCACTAGATGGCGCTCACCCTTCTCATGGGCCTGTTGCTATAATTAAACTATTTAAAGCCATTATTCATTACTTTTTACATCTTACACAAGGTTTCCGGGACATCGATAAAACCGGACGGGACACCGGGACAAGAGCAAAATACCGGGACGTATGGCAACCCTATACATACATATCCCTGAAATAGCAGGCTTGTATTGTGAAACATTGGTATTCGTTGTCATATAATGAGCGTATTACGGTGCTAAATGCCTGCATAGGGAAATATGAGTGGTACTAAAGTGAATCTTAAAAGGCCAACTTTCTGTTTGAACAGAAATTTATGACATAATAATGAAAGTGTCTTAGTAAAATTGAGATTTAAGGCGATCTTAATTGGTGGAAAACGAAAAATCGAAAGTTACGAAAAATTGTAGAACAGAACCTTGGGTTGTGATAAGAAAGATCTGATAAATAAATCGTGGAACACATAAAAGAAATAAAGGGGTTCATTCATATAATTCCGGACATTACGGAATTACTTCGTATTACTTTCATTAATCACTACGCAGATTTCTGCAAAGTGTAATCCTTTGTGAGAAGGAAATATCAGATGACCAAGATGGATTCTTGTGTGAAGAATTTCGCATATGGAAACATCGATCATGTGTTGGACTCTCAAAAAAAACTCACTTTCAAATAAGCAAATCATCGGACGCTTCGATATGTGATATTTGCATAAAATGCACGATTGAAGATGTGGTGATGAAATTGGAACAAAGTAATAATGCAGTTTTCTCTAAGAATATTGAAACAAACAGTAAACTTCAAGTCGAGGTAACTGTACTCTAGAAAAAAATTAAAAAGATGAAACAAAATGATTGACATTGTTGAGAAAATAAGAGAACATTTAGGAACACCAAACAGGAAGAGTTATAAATCTGTCAGAATGGGAAGGAGCAATAATAGTCCGATAAAAATAGTTGAAGATATATCAGAAAAAAAAGAACTTTTTAGTGTATGAAAAACAAACCGCTAGATATGTATCGTGAGACACCAAGAGGGTTTTTAAAAACTGTTTATTTCAATTATTACAATAATGGTGAAGTTACTATATACTAAATGAAATAATAGAGAGATGTGTTCTCTTCAAGAGTAAGCTTAGAAGTGATGAAGGCTAATACAATTGGTTATAACGTAAACTTCTTATCTATAATATAAAAATAGGTTTCTAAGAATAACAGTGCAGACTTGCAGTTTATTATATATACGCTGCACTTTATGGGTATGTAACTCCTCCATCCCTAAGTCGAAAAAATGAAGGATTTATTTTTGCGTTGGCTGTTGACGGCTGCTTCGGCGTCTTCTTGAGGTTCTTGTAATTCAATTTCTTCCTTTATGGTCCTTGGTGTTGATCTTTGTTTCCATAAAATGTAAAATATTGAAGTTATTAGCAGAATGACGATTATTAAAATTGTTGAAGTTATTGAAGTCGAAATTATGTTCGGAAATACTGGGTTCTTCAATTGGTGTTAGCTGCTTCGCTAAATTATTTTATTTCGTAAAGACTGTCAAAGTCTATTTCCGATATATTCGAGGCTTTGAAAGCTGCTTCTGCTTCTTGTTACTGATATTTCAACTTTTGGTAGAATGAGTGGTGTTCCTTGGCGAATTTGTTCATTATTTTTGAATTTCAAATGGTCAAGTAATTGATATTTCGCAATCCTTTGGAATCTTGATTAAAGCAGGATGGTTGATTTCCAGGAATTGATCTCTTGTACATCTTGATAATATACGGTTCGATTTTGCCGGTATAATAAGTACTTCGTCTCTGGTTACTTGTTCAATTATAGATTGTTCAAAGGTGAGATCGGTGGTAATACAACATTGATTGGGTGGTATTCCATCGAGTAATTGAAGTGTACAGTTGTCTTCTAGGATTATGTTATCTCTGCAATAGTAGATGTCTTCGATTGTTGGACATTCTTCTTTTTGTGCTAAAGCTTCTTGTGACGTTCGTGCCAAATAGGGATAGGTTGGGGTAAAAATTTTATTATGTTGGATAACTGGGTAAATGTGATAAAAATCAAGGATTATTGGTCTCATGATTGGAATATATGAATTGCAAATATAATTTTATTTTTCTGTGAAAGTTACCTGAGTCCCTAATAATTGATAATACGTTAAAGTATTTTTTGAATTTTGGAATCTGTGACGATTCATATATTTTAGTTAAATAAGTTATCATTTCTTTAATCTCTTTGCTAGAAATAATTGAATGATGGATTGAATTGGATCTTGCGAATAAAATTGCATTTTCAATATTATCTATAAAAAGATATCATATTTTGACAATCTAAATTTATTTGACTGTATAGTCCCTTGGAAAAGTGATGTAATTTTTCATAAGTTTCTATTGTAGTTTTAATTACCAATTGGAACTTTCTCAAATTATTCTGTAATTTGATTTGATTTTGCCAGAGTGTATTTAATGATTTATTATAATGGTTTATTAATCTTGTATACAGTGACACCTGTAGGTTGACCTCGTGTACAATTTCCTTTTGTTTACTTTGTAAGATTTCTATTGCTTTATTGTATTTTTCGCCATCGTCAGCATCTAGGTTTCCAAATAACCATTTATTTAATTTACCTATACCGTTAAATAGTCCTCGTTTTACTCGAATATGTGGTGAAATATTTTCAATTTTCCTATGTAGCGTTTGAATTGAGAATTCTGTTCTACTTAACATTCCGCTTACTAGGCCGTGATATGAGATAGGATTTTCATTTGAACTGTTTACATTTACGACTCTTCGTCTAACTTGAATGAAATTATTGTTCAAAGCAATGAATGAATGAATGCTTAGTATAAATTATTCTGCATGCTCCTAATCTAATGGGGAATATAAGGATATTCAGCTGATTTCTCCGTCGTTGCTATCAATTGTCGCTATTCGACATGCCAGGTATACCAGGGTCATCCAAAACTTCATTTTCTTGTACCTTTAAGATATTTGGATTTACTTTTGGTTTTCGTCCTATACTTTTATGATATGTACCTTTATTTGTCTGTAATAATATACCGTCGTGTTTAATTATTTCAAATGGGGTAAATTTAGTTATAAAATGAATTGAGTTATTGTAGGGTAAAATAGAATGTTTAATTAACTGATTGACTGATAATTCTTTGTTATTTTCTCTAAAACATCAAAAATGTTCAAAAAGGATTGAGTGAGATAGTTCTACTAGTGAATTTGAATTACTATTTTTTTTTTTCGCAATAGTAAAATGTAACTCAATTTTATGAAGTTTACGAAAGTTTCCTAAGTCGTGATTTTTAAATTCCGTACCGTTATCTGCTGTTATTTTATTTTATTCGATTCCTATGATAGAAGCGTTTATTTCGTGGATTTTTGTTCTTAATGCGTCCAATGATTTTCCTAGGTATTTTCTGGTATTCTTCCTTGATTTTAGCTCGAGATTTTGGCTTAAAGTAAATCTCTAGCACGTAGTTTCTTCCCTGACTTCTGCTACTCTTGCTTCTTGGTTCTCGAAGTGTAGATTCTTGTTTCTGGATACGGCTTCGATGTAGAAACACCTAGTTGTGGAAATTCGGTCCTTCAGCAAAATGTGATTTCTTCTTTTACACAACCGCACGTATCCTACCGACTGCGCCAGATATGTATCGTGAGACACCAAGAGGGTTTTTAAAAACTGTTTATTTCAATTATTACAATAATGGTGAAGTTACTATATACTAAATGAAATAATAGAGAGATGTGTTCTCTTCAAGAGTAAGCTTAGAAGTGATGAAGGCTAATACAATTGGTTATAACGTAAACTTCTTATCTATAATATAAAAATAGGTTTCTAAGAATAACAGTGCAGACTTGCAGTTTATTATATATACGCTGCACTTTATGGGTATGTAACTCGCTCGATAGTAAACGCTTAGGCTACTTCAAAAATAATGAGATATATTTAAATCATGAGGTCATGAAGTAATATGTAAGATTGTTTGGTTATGGTAAAAAAAATTTTAGGAAGACCAAAAATTTTATATATCGCTGTTTTGAAAATGTGTATGTATTCTTAAGAAAGGACGATAATAATGAAGTTTTATCAATTGAATCCGAAGAAGACCTAAAAAAAGTTCTTCCCGAGAAAAGTAGAACTTACATATTTTAGCATCCAGCGTTTCAGAAACAAGTTGGGTGACTTAAGGAGTTTCTTAATAAATAACCCTTGTGATGTTTTGGCTTCAGCTTAGATCTGGCTTAACAAAAGTGAAACATTTCTCTATCAATGGTTACCATGTTGTCCACTGCTGTATGTCAACAAGGGGTGGAGGCGTTCCACTATTCATCAGGAAAAAGTTTCGACACATATGTAGTTCAGGTGAAACTGATGAAGTGAACTGGCTGTGTAAGCCTGGGTGATCAAAATTAAAAAGTTAGCGTAGTATATAAGCCCCTATGTTTTGGTAATGTTGAATTTTTAAGCTATTTGGATAATATATCAAATAATTACTCAAAAAATCATATTTAAATATCAATTTGCTGGTAAGCTGCAAGATAGTATCTGATTATAAAAGCATCGAAATAATTTTAAATTAAATAATATAATATCGGATGTTGCTGCTTCAAGAAGAAGCTAGCAACGTCATTGAGTGAGAATTTTAAGAAAGCTGGTTCTTTAATACATATTTTCTTATACTCTCATAAACATCATCCGGGACACCTGGCTGCCGGTTGACGTTGCATTCACTACTGCACATCGCACCTGCGCATGTAAAAATAATGAATTTGAAATAATTTCGAGAAGATTTTTTCATTCACATTTAAACAGTATGAAGAACAAAAAGTTATTATTGTCTGGCATATTTATTGTTGACGACAATGTGCCAGATTTGATTTTTTATACACAAAAAAAATCAATTTAAAACCTTTTTAGTATAGCTGAAATTTTAATATCATTTTATTTATAGGTATATGAAGAAGTGCAAAATTAATCTTTGAAACTATCTGTTTATAGAAACTATCCCCATTAAATGTCGATTAGAAAACGATAAACTTTTCACCAATTTCTCTAAATATAATCAAAATGTGTAAATACATGAATATTCTTCCGACAAGGTCATAGGCTCACATGGCAAGCTTACCATCGTCTCACTGATATCAACGGTTACCTAGACTACCTCGCAGAAACGTATCCTGATCTTTGTACAGTCACAACGATTGGCTCGTCAGTTCAAGGTCGTCCAATTAAACTGCTCAAAATTTCTAACGGTAAGCAGGGAAATAAGGCAGTCTGGATTGATGGTGGCATACATGCCAGGGAATGGATATCTCCCGCCACAGTCACCTACATCATCAACCAAATTGTTCTGAGTTACGATAACGATCCTCTACTAGAGTCTGTCGATTGGTACATTGCTCCTGTTTTGAATCCAGACGGCTACGAATATTCCCACTCGGTAGATAGACTTTGGCGAAAGAACAGACGAGGATCCGGCTATTGTACTGGAGTTGATCTCAATAGAAACTTCGGGTAAGAAGAGGTGCCTTTTGAATTTTCAATAATTTATCATTTCATCTCACCAAAAGTTTGTAGAGCATTTCGAGATCTTAAATTTTTATATATTATAAATCAACTAGCGATATTCTGTAGCAATCTCCAAAATTTGATGGCTGTCAATAATTCGTATTTTAACCTAATTCTTTCACATACAAATTCTTAACCCCCTACAAAAATTTGGAGGGGCTGTATAAAAATGAGCGTAAGCTTGAAACTCAAGGGAAAATATTAAATCTGTTTATTAGAATAGCGGTGATTAAAGAAAATAGTTGAAACGTGCACTTCCCTAACATCAACTCAATTCGTGTTCGAAATTTCAACTCCCTAGCTCAATCTGGAGGAGCTGTGTAGTTACGCAATACCCTGAAAAACATAAAATATCTACATAAAAACTCTATCGCAGCGAGCTGCGTTAGAAGAGCAGGTTTTCATAACGTATCCAGTTTAAAAAATATATTCTTCAAATTATGATTTTTTTTCCAAATTAAAAAAAATGCGCCCTCTTATGTGTAGACAATATTTATTTCCTCCCCGGAGATCAACCCCCCAACCAATTCGTACCAAAACCAATCACATCCAAGGTATCATACGAAACTACGTACTTACAAACTTTCAACCCTATTTCTATATAATCGCGCCCTCTATCGTGTAAACAAGATTTATTTCCCTGGGGGGTCAACCCCTCAACCAATTCGCATTGAAACCTATCCCATTCAATATATCATACGAAACTATCTACTCACAAACTTTCAATCCTATTACTCCAAAATTAGGCCCTTTATCATGTAAACAAGATTTATTTCTTCCCCCAGGTGGTCAACCCCCCGAACAATTCGAACCAAAACCAATCCTATTCAAGATAACTTTCGAAAATACCTACTTACAAACTTTTAACCCTATTACTACAAAATTGCGACCTTTATCATGTAAACAAGATTTATTTCCTCCCCCAGGGGGTTAACCACCCAACCAATTCGCATTGAAACCTATCCCATCCAAGATATCATACGAAACTACCCATTCACAAACTTGCAACCCTATTGCTTCAAAATTGCGCCTTCTGTCGTGTAAGCAAGATTTATTTCTCCCCCAGGGGGTCAACCCCACAACCAGTTCGAACCAAAACAATCCCATCCAAGATATCATGCGAAACTACCCATTTACAAACTTTCAACCCTATTGCTTCAAAATTGCGCCCGTTATCGTGTAAACAACGCTAAAATACATAAGCACATACATACGAACATATATTTATATATAAATATATATATATATATATATATATATATATATATATATATATATATATATATATATATATATATTGATATATAAAATTGCGTTTTTGGTGCCAAGCATCATAAAAAGTCATGAAACGAAAAACTATCTTGGTCCTAGGTTCAACTTTGCTAATCGCACCCATTTTAATAAGCAGGTTTTCAAAGTGAAAATGGTTGAAAATGTATTTTTATGTAGAGTTTTATTGAGTTTTTGCCCCGCTTCTTCAGATTGAGTTAGAGGGTTGAAATTGATATGTGGAATGAGTTAATTTCAGGAAAGTGCCTTTGGTGGTTTCAACTATTTTTCTATGTTGAGATTTCATTTATTTTTCTTGGTTATAAGGTTTTGCCCACTTCCACAGGAACTCCAAATTGACTTAAAATAAATTAGGTAGAAATACGATCCTAATGACGAAGCTGTTTGCTGCTAATGCGTTTTTAAACATTATTACTGACGATTAGGTAATAAAAGTCAAGAGCATTACAATTTAAAAAGCACGAACCAAATTATGTTTTCCACGTATATTGAATATTCAACTGTGGTTTTGGAAATGCTCTCTAATCATGATCTACTTAAGCGATGTATACATTTTGTCACAACTTTACATAACGAGTTTTTCTTTATCATTATTTCCAGACATGGCTGGGGTGGACAAGGAGCATCTTCTAATCCCTGTGTAGAAACCTACAGGGGTTCGGGTCCATTCTCGGAACCAGAAACAGCAGCCATTAGAAATTTTATATCGGGTAAAAGCGCCGTACCTTGGAAGGCATACCTGTCTTTCCACTCATATGGTCAATATATATTATATCCTTGGGGATATGATAGGACAGTCCCGTCAGATTACAGAGATCTGGACCTAGTAGGAAAAAAGGCAGTAGAAGTAAGCGAAAAAAAACATATATCACATATTAATAACGAAAATTTTCTAAATTTTCATTGTGTGTCATTCTGACTTAAGTGAAAATTTCGCTGTTCTTACAGTATCTCGCGAATAATGATTGACAATAAAAAAGTATTAATGCAAGAAAGTTGTAACAAAAGTAGTGGTAAGGATGAATCTCCTAAATGCTCTGCTGAATGTCATAGTAATAGTAATAATTCTGAATTCGTATAAATTTCTTGAGCTTCATTGGCGGTAGATTCGGATACATTTCATTGAACTTTCTACATGTTGTGCTGATAATTTTATCACACTGTCTAAAAATAATAAACAAATTCATAAGAACTTCATTTGAATAAATTTTTTCCATCGTTTCTGAAGGTATTTCCAACTTCTGAAGTGATGAAACTGTCGATATAATTAGTAGATTGACACAACGTTACTGTCAAACAGTAATGACATGCTTAGCAAATACCGAATGGGGATACCATGTTCAAGGAACATTTTCACAAATAAGTGCTCATAAGTCCGAAACTTGACTAGTTAGGTATAGGTATGATATACATACATAAAAAGGAAATTCTAGCAACTTTCCGAATTTTCAATAAAATACGGGATATTTCATTTGAAATAACCAACTTATAGTCACTTTTTCAAGCTAACGAAATAACTGTATTTTTTGACCATCCTGTATTGAAATAACATAGATTAGTCGGAAGTGTAGGAAGCCCACAAGTATCATCAAACTTAAACCGAAATTTCGATATCATTTTATTTCTTAGCTCAAAGATATCAAAGTTTTTAGAGGTCTTTATTTCCGACGAAAAAAAATGAAAATAATTTTTATTTCGAAAACGGTAACAGATAGGTAAAGGAAATATTATGAAAAGTTGTTGGGAAATTGTTGGAGATTCTAAAAATAATATAATATACAGGTGGTTTCATTTGAAAATTCAAAGTTGCTACTACTTTCTAATATAAGTGGCAATACCGCATTACCGAAAATATTCCATTGAATTTTGAAAGTGATCCGTTCTCGGATCCGTTGTATGGTTCACCAGAAACGTCTAATGTGCCATCCACCGTGAATCACCCTGTGTATATATATATATATATATATATATATATATATATATATATATATATATATATATATATATAGATTCATTTCGATTCCTGATTATCGTATACCGATAGGAAGTAGATTATTTATAAAAATTATAATCAATTCTCCACTTCAAAATCTTACGTAATCTATAATAAATAATTCCCACACATAATTTCCACACATATTGAATTTATCCGTCTCTGAAATCTTCTATCGGAAATAAACATATCACCCTAGACACGAGAAAATGTAATTAATGAAATATAATATATAAGATTTATATAAATGAAGACACGATAGAGAGAAATTATTTGAATAGCATAAGAAAAACATATAAGTAAAACACTAATATTAAAATAATGCAAAGAAACTTTGATATGCTTTGAAGGCATTCCAGTTTTGATAGATTGTTTGTATTGGTAGTGTTCTTTAGTACTGATACAACTGATGGAACTTAATATGTGATTGATGTGAAAGTGATTTTGCAATCAGAGCTCATTCATTCACTGAAAGAATGTGCTCATTTTCATCATATCTGTGTAAAAATTTAAAACAATATTTTAAATTTTTACATATATATAAATATACATATATATATATATATATATATATATATATATATATATATATATATATATATATATATATATATATATATATATATATATATATATATATATATATATATATATATATATATATATATATATATATATATATATATATATATATATATATATATAAATATATATATATATATATATATATATATATATATATTATGTATAAACTGCCAATGTAATCTAACTTATAGAAGATATTCTGCGTTTAGAATAATTACTTACGATCACTTTTCAGTTGTGGAGGGGGAACTGATTGAAAACGATAGAACGACCGCTTAAACTGATCTTTCTGATTTTATTTACATAGGTCACTTCGTTCAGTACGAAAGAATACTAGTATTATAACCAACTTCTTTATTTTTAGGCTATCAGACAAGTCGGAGGCCCAACCTACACTCTAGGATCTTCTGGAAAACTCTTATATCCTGCCTCTGGTGGTTCAGACGATTGGGCTAAAGGCAAAATGGGTATAAAATATGCTTATACCCTAGAACTCCGAGACAGTGGTAGATATGGCTTCGTTCTCCCGGCAGGATATATTCAGCCAACAGCTAAAGAAGCATATGCTGCAGTGAGGGCTATAGTGGCGGAGATTTGAATTATTTAAGATTCTGACATATTATAATCCTGATGCAATCTAAGAGTGCAATAAGATGAAGATATTTATACATCTTGAATATTTATTGTTATCTATTTATATTTGATTAAGCTACATCAATGATTGTGATAAAACTTAATTAAGAATAAAATTAAATAATTCTCATTAGCAGCGTAATTATCAAACGGTAGTCCTAATACTGTTTATATCTTGAGCTCACATGTTTACAACATTCTATAATATAATAAATGAGGATAAATTACCAACAAACCATTAGTTATAAAAAAAATTGATGATTCCCAGGTTGTGACACCTTGGAACTCTGAATCCTTTAAGAGATTTCGAGGTTTAATTCACGTTTTCGTACAACAAGTATTTGATGTGTACAATAATCAAGATTTCTTTAAAATACAAAAATATAACAAGCTGGTATTGGGAACCCAATATCTCTGGTAACAGAGCTCGGGTATACATCCAGCTAGGTATTTGTTCGCCAAGAGCTCTTGAAACAGAGACGAGAAACGTTTATATATACATATATATATATATATATATATATATATATATATATATATATATATTATATATATATATATATATATATATATATATATATATACATATATATATATATATATATATATATATATATATATATATATATATACATCTAGGAGCAATGGATGTTCTGAATATTATACTGATGAATGTATCTGTACAGAACAGCAGAAACTAACAGGTACTCAAAGAAATTAGTACATTTGTTACAAATGAGTCAAGCTTAACTTCAAAATTATAAGCACAAATAATAGAAAATTTGGTTAAATTTTTAGTAAATATATACTAAAGATAAATATTTTATTTTTATTGTGGCCATGTGATGGAGTGTCAAAATATTATCACTAGAAAAATAATGCATTACATGAATAGAAATCTTCACTCACCTTTATAATTTCAATATCCCTCTTTAGTTTTTGATTATCTTCTTCTAAGGCTTCAATGAGATCATCCTTTAATGATAACTGTTTTTGTTCGATTTGTCTCCTTTTTCTCTCAAATTCCAGCTGTTCTTCAAGTTTTTTTTCATCATTAATTTCAAACTTTGTTTCACTTTTACTTTGAACTAATTTATTCAAAGGTCTTATATTACCACTATCCATTAGTTCACATGAATATCTCGATTGAGGAATTTCATGTTTTTCGTCGGCAAAAGTTTCTGAGAGCCTATGTTTTGTTTCATTAATTTCAGCTTGTATAACTATATTATTTTCAATTGACGGGGTTGATTTTATTGATCCAGTTTTACTTTCCTCAGAAAAATCTTCACTGTAAAATTCACTGTCATCATTTTCATTATTTCTTTCACTATCATTTTGTTGCGGATCTAAAGGTAAAGGACTCAAACTCTTTGGCGTAGGTGTAGAATCTCTGGAATTAAGAGATAATTCTGAGATGTTCTGTGAAGTTTTTGATTTTTGACTTAATTGTTCAAAACTTTTTGAACTCTCCATATAGATCTTCTCAGCTTCTCTCATTAATTCATCAACTGATCTTTCTCCTATCTTTGTATCATAAGGACCTAAAGGACTTTGTGCAGCTACTCTATTTATTTCTTCAATGATACTTCCAACATCAATGTCGACATTCGGTGCTCCTTTCTCTCTCAAACTTTCAGCCTCTTTTTCAAATACATCTACTAGAGAATTTGTGGATAAGTTGTAATCTCCGCATACTTTCTCATTTGACTCAATATCCTTGGATGGAGCCTTATTTTTCAGCCACCAAAAATTAGTAGTTTTCACCTCCATGGTTGTATTGATCCCTCAAGGTGTTAGCAACGTAAAAAGAAACACCTTTCATCTACAATTACCAAAACATTTCATTCTGACAATCTACCGTCAGTGGATTTCATTCGAAATTTCTGTTTACTTCATTTCATATCGTTGTTTATTGGTTTGTTGACAAATGGACAAAATTTTGACAGCGGACATCTAATATTTAGGGATGTGAATAACTAATCGATTTTTATTTTAATCGATTAGTTTTTTTTTCATTGTCGATTTATTATAATCGATTTTACTAATTGTAAACACCGATTTTTAATAAATCGATTATAAGAATTACACATTTTAAATCGATTTTTGTAAATGGTGCTATCTGTGCGATAGATGAAAAAATGGATAAGTTTACTGAACAAGTCTATAAAAAAACCAACGCTATCTGTACGTACTAATATATAATAAGTTCTGATCAGTAGAACTCCTACTTAAAGTTGCTGGCGAAAGTATTTTGTAATAAATAACATTCACCAGCTAATTTCTTTTTTAAAAATGTTTAACTATGTGCTGATGATTTGTGATAATAACAATTAATATTCGCTTTTTTCATTGTCTAAACTTAAATTGTAGCGAGTGATGTGCTTTGTCTTTTAGTTTTAAGACTAAAAAATAGTTACATTTTTTACTCTTATTGTGAAGTACATTTTTTTTACTGTAATAAGATTATTAGAAGTATTAAAAATTTGAATGTGAAGAATTCGAATCTGAATTAATAAAACCTGAAAATGGTCCTATTGGCTATTTTTTGATACTTATATTCTTGAATAATTTTCACTTTAATTAAATTAAAATTAAATATTCATAATATGTTTCCACTAATACATCGAATAGGCATATAGGAATAGATCAATTTATTACTTTTCATCAAAATATTGTTTAATAGTATACATATATGAGCGTTACTCATAATGCGGCCCAGGGGCCGCTTGTGGCTCGTGGAACTTATGCTGTGGAGCTGTGGCTCGCCAGATTGGGAAGAAAAATAACAAGCCCTTTTTAATATTAGAAAACAAATGAAATAATTTTACAACTTTTGTTAAAGTACAAAAAATTAAATAAAATTATTGAGATACATGAAATTGAGCAATGTTCTTCATTAATTGGTTTAAATCAAGCTTCTGCTTCCTACATGCTATTCTAGAAATATTATCGAGATGTGTGGCAGTTAATTGATCTCTGTGAATGTTTTTGATGTATAGTACTTACAAAACCGATTATCCGAACCCTCAATTATTATCCGAACGATGACTTAGTTTAACCGAACTCTCAAAATGTATTCATTGGGTGTTGTTACTCCGCTTACGGAGATTTTAATATATTTCTCACAGCGCTCATCCTAATTTCGTTTGTCACTTAATTTGTGCCATTACTTCAACGTCAACTTTATGATCTCATCCCAAAAAACCCATGTTTCGATTATCTGAACTTTTGATTATTCGAACTAGTCTCGGTAATCGAGGTTCTACCGTACTTTATTTTCGAGTATGAAGCTTCGCATTTACTCAAGATGTGAATAGCATTAGTTTTTAAATGCCATGGATTTTCTACCAATAGGGAAAACATAATAAGCGATACGCCCCCTACCGGTGCCGAATATTACTAGAGCATGGGAGATAGATTGCTTTGTTTACATCTGTTTACGTGTATTTTATATGAGAAGTTGTTGAGTTTTAATTGTATTTTGGATCGTTTACAAACGTTCAGAAGAGATGAATCACTATTGTTGTGTATTCTATTGTTCATATTGGGCATAAAAAAAACTGAATATAGCTTACATACCTTTCCGAAAGCTGGACAATTCAAAGTTGCATTCCAAACAAAGTTGGGAAACAAGGAAATGATGGTCAGAAGAAAGGTGCGGATTCATAACTTGAAGATTGAAAAAAATGTCTGAACATAAGAGAGTTGTTCTTTACAGTTTGCTGAGAATAATTATTTTCCCTGCAGTAAGTTGTGGATTTTTCCATATAGAATTATACCAACTAATAATGTGCAATTTTCAGCTAACCGAAAACGTAGAGTTTTTGAAGTCCAATGCTATTCCAACGAAAAATCTTCCACTTTTATCGGAATCTGAACCTTGGCCATCATCCAGAGATTCTAGATTATTGTATTTTCTTTCATGTAACAACCAGAGATACTATCAAAATAATAATAACAAATGATGTTTATTTGCACAACCAAAATAACAGTTTATCATAACATCAAGAATATGAAATAAATCTGGACTCTATAGCTAGATAAAAACTAAATTATTCAATTATATAATCAGGAAAACAGAGATTCTATCAAAAAAAAACAGACTCTCAGATGTCCACCGTACTTTTAGGATAGCTGTTATACGTCAGGAAAATTCAAAAAATATAATAACTTATCACGTTCAAACCATTCAAGCAGAGTATTCATATTAATTCTTCTTTTATTTCATGTTCTTTCTTTCAGTTTAGCTGGTAAGTACTTAGTTTTGTCCACCATACTCAAAAATTCTTCAGTTCGTAATGAAAGTAGACATGTCAGAGATGTTTTCTTGAAACTTTTGAAAGTTTTTTTATTTTTTAAATAAATAGGTGTTCTATCATACAGCCTTTTCATGAGGTATACATAGTTCCTTCAACCAATTAATTTATTCCTCCTCTACTTTATTTTATTATTGATTTTCATGTTCAATGATAAAAACTCAGTGTAAATTTCAACTTGATGTAGGTAGGTTATCTACTGTTGAACAGAGATAAAATTGTCCTCAATCCAAACACAATATATCACAGGAAATTACAAAGTCCAAAAAAAACACAAATTACGACGATAAACGTTCGAAAACTCAAAACGAAATGAACATAAATACCATTACAACCAATGTAAACAAACAGCTAATCTCCCATGCTCATCGTGTCAAAAGCGCGGCTGAGATCAAAGAAGATACTCATGCAGAACCTCCTTTCCTCAAAATTTAAGAGAACTCTGTTGTATACCGACAAAATTGCATCCTGAGTAGATTTGTTCTTCCTAAAACCGTACTGGCTTTCAGATAATAAAAGAAAACTATCAACAAATGAAGTGAGACGAATGAGGAATAATTTTTCTAGCACCTTAGAAAAGACCGATAGAAGAGCGACCGGTCTATAATTCTTTAATTGAGTATGGTCTTTTTTCTTATATATCGGGGAAATCGCCGCCACCTTGAGCTCAGACGGGAAGTGACCCTGTTGAAATGATTCATTAACCAGGTGCGTCAGAGGCAAGGCAATGTCCTCCGCCACATGTCTAACAATTCTGCAGGGAATTCGTCTATGCCATCATTGATTCTTTTTTCGACACCGATAATAAAACATCCAAAACCTCAGACGGTGTAACCGGCGTTAGAAACATCAGATTAGTATTGATTCGCATCTGGCACCAAAATTTGTTATTTACCTTTAGTTTATCTGTTTAGTTCCTTTAACAGAATTAACAAAATAAGAGTTGAAAAACTGTTTAGCTTATCAATTGGATCTGTGATTGAACGGTGTTCTTCATCAAATATCGCATCCGGTATTCTATGATTATTTCGATTTGGGATATTAGAGATCTGATAACACCCCAGACGGCTTGACGATTTGTTGTCTGCATTGGTGATTAAATTACTTACGTATCTTTTTTTTTGTATTAACTATATTTTCTGTATGATTTCTTTTTCATTTTATTATAAATTTCCTTCACAGTGTTGTCAGTTCTACTCACTTTATATAAATCTCTGATAAATCTTCCCCTCCTCGACAATCTGTTCTGTTATCCAAGGATTTTTAGTGTTTCTCCTTTTGTAATGAGCCTGAAGGGGAAACGCCACTTCAAACATGTAATTAAAGATACTGAAGAAACAAAGAAAAAACAATCCGCAACACTTATCCCTCCATAAAAGCGATCATTCCCAGTTTTCCCGAGAAACGAGAAACTTAAAAATAGATTGATATTATCCGCTGAATATATCCTCCTCTTACCGCCGCCAATATCATGGGGGTTCAAATCATTCTTACAGCCAACTTCTAGCAACTGCGCTGAATGGTCAGACATCATACTATCTATGGTCAAAGCTTTGAACGAGCAACGCCAGTTTACGAATATATTGTCTATGAGCGATCCCGAATCACCCAGCGTTCTCGAGCACTCCTCGAAACATTCAACAAAACCATAGGAAGAATATATATCAACAAAATTTCTAGATTTAATGTTGAGTGAGTCTCTAATGTTAATATTGAAATCACCCGTCACCAAGGTCTCGGAGTTGAAAGTACACAATAGATCCTCAAACCTCTCGAAGAATACATCGCAATCACAACCGGGCGCTCTATAAACACATACGACTGTCAGATACAAAGATCCAATATTTACCTTAATCGCGGCAACCTCCATAATTTGGTCCGTGCACACAACATTTTTCAATCGGATGTTCACGAAGTTAATGTCCCGACGAACAAAAATTAAAACACCTCCTCCATTCATAGACTCCCTGCAGTACGAATCCGCCATCACATAATTATGAATTCCGAGTTTCAAAACATCAGACGATCTCAGCCACGTTTCAGTAAAACAAAGTATTTCCGGATAGTTCAGAGATGAGATAAACACATCCAACCGATCCAATTTTCTTCCTATGCTTCTAATATTAAGGTTCAGAATCCTCCATGACTGGCTGCTATTTATCACTGCTCGATCCCTCTGTTTTTCTTTGGCTCGAAAAAATTTGAAACGCCTAATCGTTACACCCCGCGGCCAAAAGTTCAGCTTATTTAGATCATCCAGAATACTCAACTCAGAGCCGACCTTGAACGACAGACTATGAGCGTTTTCTCTAACAGGAAGGGGTTCAATAAGGAAAGAATTTGATGGAAACTTTCCTTTTAGGTAATTTTCGATACTTTTTGCATCCGTTCCTAGACTCACTCTACCCACATGGAGCCAAGCCCTCCTGACTGCCCCAGCAAATGACTGGTCGGCGGTAACAATCTAACTTCCTTGAAGAATCTTTCCTTCAGAAGGACTCCTAATGCTTCGAGTCGGAGTCCCTACCTTCATCGGAGACATTCTACCTGTTTCTTTATTATGCTCAATTACGCTTTTTCGTCCTGGAACCGTCACTGGTCCCTGAAGTGTGGCAACATTGTGATTCGGTTCGACCAACTCTACTGAAGTCGATCTCCTGTTTTCTTTTAGTAAGTCTATAATCATTTCTTGATTTTTAGTAGTATTCTCTAATTCTTTTACTAACCTTTGGAGTGCATTTCGTTCCACAATCGAGATTTTTAGATTACATTTCAGCTGGTCAATCTCATTAGAAATTTTTAGGTTAGAACTAGTAGCGTCGTAAAATTCATCAGAATTTTCTTCAAATTGATTCTTGATATACTTTCGCATATTATCACTGACACTAATTCTATCTGGTATACTTCTATTCACTATAATGTCAATTAAAACATCTTTATTTAACTTATTTAGATCAGATCTCACTTTACTAACATCTAACACACACGCCATGTTGTAAAATATGTGCGAACAGATGTGTGTAGAAGAATATAACTGTACAGAGAATTTAGTTCCTCCAGTAAATATTTGAGTTTATGGTGACTGAATTCACGTGCTTTTATGAAGTTAACAATATTTACTACCGTTCTCATTACTGAATCCAATCTCCCATTAGGAACCCGTGCACATCGGTTTTTCTGGTGAAGTATACATTGTATAGCTATTATATCTCTGTGAAGCTCCCAAGTTAGTGTGGGCTTAGTGGCCCTGTCACAGTTTTGAATTTGGATATGTGACCCGATAGAAAAGTATGAGTACCGCTGGATATCATGAGCGAAGTGCATTTGCCTATTCAATCAGAAAAAGAACAAAAAATCGACTTATTCTCTATGGTTCTCGACTACTGAACATCACTCTTCGTTATCACTCACTGTCACTGTCACTCTTACCACTAATGTTGTATCAGTGACAGATGACAGGTGACAGTGTTCAACAGTTGAACATAATAAACACCATAGGAGGGTTGTCAATTAGTGTTTTTAATTCCACTTTCTTAAACCCGATATTGCATTGATAGAAGGCATAAAGGTTATATTTTCATTGCAGTCAATCATATTAAACTATGGCAAGTCTAGATACATCTGCACCTAAAACATTTCAAGAAAAACAAGCTGAGAGGTTGAAACGTTTGAAAAATCTCCATAACATTCGAAATGAGGCAAGAAATCATAATCATCAAGAAGTTGTGGCAGAGGATGCCCGAAATAAACTTCCAAATAACTGGGAAAATCGTAAAAAACGTGCAGAATGGGTATTAAATGACCAAAAAGCAAGGGAAGAGGCCAGTGAAAAAGGAGAGGATTATGATCGAGTTAAACTTCTAGAAGTTACTGCACTGGAAGCAGAGAGATTAGAAAGGAAAAAAAGAAAGAAAAATCCGGACCTGGGTTTTTCAGATTTTGAAGCAGCAACAGTAAGACAGCACAGTCGTTTAGTTAAAAATTTACCTCCGAAAGATATGGAAAGGTATGAGGAACAAAAGAACAGGTATGGTGAAGCCTTTTATGGTGGACCCCATCAAATAATTCATGGGTTACATGAAGATCGATCAGAGGCTATTGATAATATGGTAAAAGATATTGAAACGCAAATTGCCAAAAGGAATAAGTATTCTAGAAGACGAACACATAATGATGATGCTGATATTGATTATATTAATGAAAGAAATGCGAAGTTCAATAAGAAGTTGGATCGTTTTTATGGGGAGCATACAGCGGAAATCAAACAGAATTTGGAGAGGGGCACTGCAGTATAATTCCTTTCCTTCTCAGGTTATATATAAAGTGGTTATACCTATATAAATTAATGATATGGTTATAATCATCAGGTTAAGTTATGTAAAGTTCATTCTTACTTTAAAATATAGTATAGTAGTTTTAGTATTAGTATTTTATTATTATTATATGGGGTTAAAATCATATATTATGACTAATTTAGAATTTTACAGAGAAATATAGTTTAATATGATCCTGCTGTATTTTTACTAAGTTTACTAAAAATGGAGAATGGGGAATTAGGCAATAAATCAAATGCCTCATTGATATCACTGATATAGTTTTCAATCAAGAAATTTCATAAAATTTTCATAAACTAATCTGTGTGTCAAAATTGTAAATTCTTAGTTATATGACTTTGTTTAGAAACTATTATTAAAATTCAATTACTTTCATCAATCTTTACCACTACACTAGTTGGACTAGAGAATAGAAGTATTGATAATATAAATAAGAAAAACTGCTTGAAAACGTAAATCAGAAATATCACACATGAAGTGATACTTTCTGTTCATTTTATGTATCAAAGCAGCACATTTTCAAATCAATAATTTTTTATACATACGGCATGAATATTCAGTAGGTATACCAATTGAATAAATCATGATATAAAAATAATTATAGGAGTAATTCTATATTGTCGAATTTTACTGAATTCTTTGAAATTCTACTGTGTAATGCCATATATCCTGAAATTAGGAATAATATTGCGATGGAACAGCATGGGTTTATGACTAGGAGATCTTGCTCTACAAATTTCGTTGAGTTTTCACAATTCATATATAAAGAATTGTACAACTAACACAAAAGGCTTTCCATTAACAATAAATTGCTCATCCTTTTGTATTCTCAAATAGGTTGCCACTTCTCATGGAGTCTTATTTGAGCAATCATAGTCATAGTCAATTTGTACAAATTCAAAGTTACAGATCGAGGGAGTTTCTGATTAACTCAGGAGTGCCTGTTTTTCTTGTTTGTGAATGATATCTTGGGGACGATGAGCTGCATGATCATTTTTTGAGACTGAAAGCGTCCTGAGTGTGTGGTGTAGTCACAATTATTCATATTTGAATGTTAATGTAGAATCAACAATTAACTATATATTTAGCAATAAAATTATTGAAAAAAGTTTGGTGCGCTATAAACAAAAACGTATGCATTATGCAAAAAAAAGTTTCAAGTAAAAGTGATAGAAAATATGATTATCTATAAAAATGATTTTCTCCATTTTCGTCGTATGAAGCACGGTAAACGAGATATTCAATGAAATCCATCCAGCCAACTTGGACTCTCTGGCTACTGCTCCCACACCTGACTGCTTTTCTTCGATACACTGCAGTAGTATGTATATTATGGGAAAATACGACTGAAAACAAAATCTATATTGGTTTAAATTTGAAAAAGAAAAATTAATGAATGACATGATGATAAAAAGTGAAGTTCTTTCTCATTTCATAGAAGAACAATAAAATTAACCACTTGCCTTACTATTAAATTTCGTGCAAAAAAATAAAAAAAATTTCATCAAAGCAATCAACCGTTTAAATAAAGTTGTAACAGATCCTATGTTTTTATTATTTTTCTGTTATTTTGTTTTTTTTCAATTTGAATTTAACAATCTTGTACTAAACCGAGATAACTAGTCATATTGACTTCAACATAATATTGAGTATGTATATTACTATAAGTAGTAAGTGAAATGAAACACAAAATAATCAAAATAGACATTTCGAAATGAGTGAAGGGCAAACTAGCACAGTATTCGCTAAATAACAGGCGACATACAAACAATCAGCGAATACTACAAATTACACTACCACGTGCGCCACAACGCAGACGCTAAAAATTTGGTGCGGACAGACGCTACAACCACTCAATTTCAAAGGGAACAACTTATTTCGGAATTGTACGTAATATTACGGCTGGCAAGTATATATATAAGCAATTTTTGTAAAATGGCCTCATATAGAACGAAGGTCTACAGAAACGTCTAGACTCTAGAGGTACTGTTTTGTCGTCATCTGTGGAAGTTGAGGAAGATTTCAGTTGTGGACTGTCTATTGATTTGATAGGTAACTGATTGAGAAATTGATTTGAATACTAACGGATGTTTGACTCGTTCAGCTGCTCGTTCGTGAAAAAATCCCACATTTATAAATCTAGGATCGATAAAACTAGATACTAGCAAAGTTTGTAAATATACTGAGTCCCCCAGGCGTTCCGAAGTTCCCTTTAAAAATAGTCTGAGTCCTTATCTTGAATTAACTGCAATAGATTTTCGTTGGTCATTCGAAAACAAAATATTTTCAAGTACCTTCGTTAAAATTATCACTATATATGACATAGTCACATAATTTTGACCACTTATAATCATTGTAATTTCTTCCATCGATTTCAAGTACCATCTCCGCTGATGAAGTAGTTCCCATTCTTCAATTGATATAATAGTGACGTTCCTCACATTTGATAAAGCCATCGTAGTACGAATCCTTGTCACGACATCTTGTTGAAGTTTTTCTGGATCCTTTTCATTTTGTCGTTGTACATCTTATAACTTACTATAGCATTATTACTTCTTTTAAAATGCGCTACCAATGAACGCTCTTTAGTGACGATTGGTGAAACTACTTTAAGCACATCCTGAAAGCTAAATGCTATGATCGTAGCAACCAAAGTTTTTCCATCACAAATTTTCTTTTATTGCTTTTTTTTATATTTGCTGCATTATCTGATATCGCCAAAAGAATTTTGGATTCCGAAAACCATATAGTTACAAAGCGATTAAGTTGAGCTGTTAAAATTAGTATACAAGTGTGTGGCTACATTTTTCGTGAAACAGATTTTGCCTGAAAGATCTCACTCACAAAATGGATTGTCACAGCCATACAATTTTGAGTGGTTCTCGATGTCCAAGAATGTTAATGTTAAGTACACTCAGCTAAATATTTTTAACTAGGTTTTCGATATCATTATATTTTTTTCGGGCCTACATTGATGGTAATAAAGTATTTGATACATATTTCTTGCTCAGTAGTTTATATGATGGGCAGTGGCGTAGCGTGCCTTAGACGGGACCTGTATCAACATTTGTTGGGGGGTCCAAATGAGGGTGAAGAATTTTCACAAAAGGAATAAAAACGCTCGCATTGAATTGAAATAATTATATACCTATTGATTAGGTATGTGCTATTACTCCTACCTCAACATATCCAATATACACTTTTCTTGCCTTTTGTTTCATAACTGAAGAAGGTTTCAGTTTTTCTAAATTTTATGCTTCTATAGATAAAAAGACAACACTGGCAAGTCTTATAGCATTTACTCTCTCTTTTCTTCTGTTCTACAGAAGTCCTTAGATAATTTTTCATCAGTTTTAATTTACAGTTAAGTCCGCAGAAGCCAAAAATGGAACGAAATAAAGCAGAACTGTAAATTTATTGTTTGCATACTTATTAGCACCTAAATTAGGTCCTTTCTTTTCCTAGTTGCTACAAACTCTTTCAGCCAGTACGCTACGAATATCTCGTCTTAATTGTTCAATAATGAAAATGAATTTCAAACCGTTGCAAGCAACTTTGGTTATATTTTTGTTCTTGAAGTTCAGTATTGGACAAGATGAAAGCTTCAATGTAGACAACTGGAAATTTCATTTCATACCGGGCACAGCAATGGGGGTGAGTTTAACAAAATCTCATCAAAAAAGTCAATACAGCTTGAATATTTTTTGTGTTATATTTCAAATCTGAAGCAGTTGGGAGCGATAATAGCTATTTACCTAACAAGTGCGGAAAATGAATTTTTCCGCACGAGTCTGCCGTTCACCGAACGACGCGTAGCGGAGTTCGGTGAAGCAGCCGAGTGCGGAATAGTTATTTTTTCTACAAGCGCTTATTTTAACGGAGATTTTAACACACCGATGAAATTCGATTTGATATATTCAAATAATTTCATACTAATGACATATTATGTTAATTCACATGTCGTTTCCATAGTAACGTCGTCGGTGGCGTTCGGTGCATAGAGACATATCATTATTCAGTTTATTCTCTAATAAAAGCGTGCGGGAAAAATCCCCGCTATTCCATTACCGCACGCAAACGCATGCGGAAGTGGAATAGCAGGGGTTTTTCCCGCACTGTTTGGCAATGTGACTCATTACGAATTGAAATGCGTGCGGAAAAAGGGTTGAAAGCGCACGATTGTAGAAAAAAAATTTTCCGCAAGTGTTAGGTACAATAGTTTTTCTACGAGCGTGAGGAAAGTCAACAGAACTAATCAAAAGTTGAGTTAATTCACATGTCGTCGGAGGCGTTTGGTGCATAGAGACATATCATCATTCAGTTTATTCTTTAATAAAAGCGTGCGGGAAAAATCCCCGCTATTCCATTACCGCACTGCGCGGAAAATTATTTCCAAACGGTGCGGGAAAATTTTCCACACTAAAATGTGTGTGGAAAATTCAAATTTCCGCCCGCTCGTAAAAAAATTTTTTTTTATATTAAAATGTCAAAATAGGAATATGTTTTATTCACATTGGCAGTTCCACTTATATGGTATCTAATCTTAATTAATCATTCGAATTCGTTGGAATTGCATAGTGATAATTGTTTATGAAAATATAGTAACCAATCCAATTATACGATTCAAATGAAACATTTCTTCCCAATAACTATAATTTAAAGCAATTCTTCCTTTGCATGAATAATCAGTTCATAAAGACACCTTCGGGAACATGGACGAACATTTTTTAATGATAAATTCTATATTGATAAATATGATATATCTTTGCAATTATCCCTCTGTATTATATTGTCTATCATAATGGTATTATTATTATTCATAACGATTGTTTCATTATGATTTTGACATCTATAATATTAATAGCTGTGTTGAGAAGTTGGATGTATTAAAAAATAAATTCGGCGAGTCGAGTGCGAGTCGGACTCGCGCTCGAAGGGTTCCGTACCATTGACTATGCCCCCCTGAAATATTTATTTTATTTTAATTTTATTATTTATCATTAAAGTAAATATACAGTTAAGTATTTTGTGAATATTTCAAGTGTCTATCTCTTACCTTTTATTCGTATGGGAGCCCCCTCTAATAATCATTTTATTTTAATTTTATTATTTATTATTAAAGTAAAAACACAAATAGGTATTTTGTGAATATTGCAAGTGCCTACCTATTGCCATTATTGATATCGAACAAAAAAGAGCCCCCCTTAAATATTTATTTTATTTTGTCTTTGATGTTATAGCGGCAACAAAAATACATAATTTGTGAAAATTTCAACTGTCTAGCTATCGCGGTTCTTGAGATACAGCCTGGTGACAGACAGACAGACGGACGGACGGACAGACAGCGAAGTCTTAGTAATATGATTCTGTTTTTCCCTTTGGGTAGGGAACCCTAAAAACTACCGACATATATCACAATCAATTCATTTGAAAAGTATGCAAAGTGAACGAACATTTCCTATTATTCTCTTCTATCGTGATAGCGTCAGAATAGATTAAGTTGGTTTTATTCTAGTTATGATATAGGGATATGAGAAGTTGATGTAGCTAATCAATAACTTGAATATTAGATAATATCACAATATACTGAAAAATTATTTTTAGAATTAAATGATCACAACGAGAAAATAATTGAACTACCTACATTTTCTTATTAAAATCAATTTTCAGAATTTATCTATTTTTGATTTATTGGGCTGAAGAGTTATTTTGTAGGTACGTTGGGCGATATTGGTATTATAATGTGAAAAACTTATTGATGTCACTTTTTACTAAGATTACCGATAGCTGAAATATTGAACTTCTTGTGAACATCGTTGCAAAAGGAAAAATTTGATTTATTACTAAATTATATCTCTTCTTTCTGATAATATTCTAAATGGATTATATGGATTATGGGTAGTTATCAGCATTATTGGTAGCAATATGTTTTATTTGATAATAATAAAAAAATAAATAAATATATACCTATGTATATACATATATATATATACATATATATCAGTGGCGGCTCGTGAGGTTTTGGTTTGAGGAGGCTACAAGAGGTTTTAAAAAATACACCATAGGCGAAAATTTTTAGGAGTTCAAGGTCAACCGCCTTATAATTTAAAGAAAAAAAAGTAAAACAAGCACCCTAAGCTATTAATTTATTTCCACTTTCGAGTGTCTACCTTGAGACCTACAACTCCTATTTACAATATTCACAAAAACTCTTCTCAGCCAATTAATCAATTCATCTATTCATCGAATTTTTTTTTCTTTTACAAAATAGGTACCTACCTACCTACTTAACGAATTTGTTAACAGCTGGTAAGAGCAAATAAAAAGTTATTATATATTTTTGAAGATTAGCGGGATTCTGCGATCTTTAACGTTAGCAAAATGATCTATAATATCCTCATAAAATTTTTTGTCTTTCGCCAAAAGTTTTACCAATTCCTTTTCAATAGACAACAAACTAATATTTTTCAAACGATCCTGGCTCATTGAATTTCGTAAATAAGTTTTAAGTGTGGAAAACGAGAGCTCTACGGAAGCCGATGTCACCGGGATAGAAACAATTAGACATGAGAGTTTATAAACTTGGGGTAAATCTTGATTCAAATCGTTATCAAAAAGGTAATGGTATGGTCCTCACATGATTTTCATTTTGCCCCAAAATTTCATTGTCATTATAAACAACACACATTTCACTTTTTATGGCCACCTTATCAAAAAAAGTGTATTTTTGACATAAATTTTCCAGAAGGTTATCTGGAAAATTAGCCGAAAATCCGGTTAACAAATTTTTATTGAGTAAGTCGAAGAAATGCAGTTCTTTCGAATCAGAGGACCTTATTTCTATTTGACCCCTAATAGTATCCAAAATTTCATAAAATATTTGGTTATAGTGAAGCTCCATATCTGCATAACTGAATTTCTTTCGTTTTGGGCTAAATTGAGTCGTATCATCAGTAGTTTTAAATACAGAAAATAGTTTTTTTAAATAAACTTCTGCACGAAATTCTGAAATTTTTTCCAAAAGAAACTTGAGCCGATTTCGTGAGTAAATTACATCTGAAAACTTGTGCTGTAAGATTTGAAAAACTATTTCTGTTTGTTCAAAAATTAATTTAAAGATGTTTAAAAAATATATAAATTCCTTATCTTGTAAGTAAGATATTAATCCGCGTGCACTTTCAACTAGGTATAGAATTAAATCCTCAAATCCCCAACAGAGACATTTTCACTAGTAAAAAGTAAACACTGCCAACAAAATAATTTATTTTTTACCTTTGATCCGGTTAGGCAAGGATGTCTCTCATAACTCCTTGTATTAAAACCGCGGTTTTGTTGTCTGTTACGCTGCACCAAATTGTTTAATTCAGGGGTAGGTCGCAATGTTTTTATCAAAACTTTATCCTCATAACTTAGTGCACTGAAGTTATGGGATAACAAATATTCCACTAAGTCACCATTGAAATTTTTGAAATTAACTTCAGTAACCAAACTCATTTTAAAACAATACGCGAGCAATATAAGTAAACACGCTGCCATTAGTAACCACGATCACACTACGATTCAATTAATGCTTTCCAACGAATTCACTCGATGTCACGCGAAATTCTATAGTTGTGATTGGTCGACATTGTATGAGACTGGGATTTATCGGTGTTGCCATTTACATGTGTTTTGCTTTTCTATTGCAATGAAGTATTCATTCGGAGTATTTGCACCGTTGTTTGCTTTTCTGTGGCAGGCATAATGAACGTTGAGAATATACCTGTCCATGCCTCCGCAGCGTTGCCACAAATCTTGAAATGAATGAAATGCCATAAATGTAAATACCTCCTATCGTAATTAATAAATTATATTATATAATGTAGGTTGAAAGGAAGGTTGGTGCATAAAATAATATGATTTTGATTAATATGATAATGCTGAATGCTGACTATTCAATATAATATATTAGTGATACACGGAATATTATTGAGGAGGCTTAGCCTCCTTAGCCTCCTTTGACTAGCCGCCCCTGATATATATATATATATATATATATATATATATATATATATATATATATATATATATATATATATATATATATATATATATATATATATATATATATATATATATATATATATATATAGTGTGTCCAAGGATGCAGTACGCAAGAGGAAAAATTTTTTTTTCAGTTTAAGCGAAAAATGATATTCTTGATGAAAAGTTTTGCTTGTTCAAGAACCCCATCAAATGAATTAAAATTCAAGCTTTTCAAATCCTATTTAATTTGATAACAAATGTCATGTGAAATCCTATGAATTTTTGCACTAAGTTGGGAAATGTAATAATAATCTAGTTTGCATCTAATTTCTTTATTGATTGTTCAAATTAACTCCTCGTAACTATTACATTCGGGTACTTTTCATTAAAAAAATTAATTGCGTAGTTGTACGTAACAGCTTCAATACCATAGCACTTTACAAGATATATTCTTTATTGAAGAGATAGCATAGTTGAAAAAGAATGACAATTTGAATATTATTCACCGAAGTTGACAGTTGAATTGTTGACAGTTGAATATCGCAGAAGTAATCACTAGATTATTATTACATTTCCGAACTCATAGGGTTTTAAATAAAATTGAATTTGAAATAAAGCAGATTTTGCAAAACTTGAATTTTATTTCATTTTATGGGATTTTTGAATAAGCAAAGCTTAATTTTTATCAAGAATAGCATTTTTTCCTAAAATTGAGAATAAAAAAGTTTTTCCTCTGGGGGGTCTCATCCGAGGATAAATATATATATATATATATATATATATATATATATATATATATATATATATATATATATATATATATATATATATATATATATATATATATATATATCATTTGATTTTCTTATTATTCTCTTTCATTGAAAATAGTAAAAATATCTATCAGTGAAAAGATTGTTGTTGTCATAATTAAATCAGTTATTTTACTCTTATATCTCGAAGAAAATAACTTCAGTTTTAATGATTCCATGTTTAGTAGCACACTTCAGTTAATTTAGGGTAATTCACAATTTAAAATAAGCTATCTATCATTATCCTTTAATTCACCTTAGCTGTATTGGTATAGAGAGGTATGTTGACCATATAATTTGCTGTTTTACTGGGGCCCTCAGATAGCTCGACTTCTTAAAAATATTCATTAATTCCATACATAATAACATAGTATTAATTTTGGATAAGAAAAAAGATAAATGCATTAATTTTCTATATTTAGCAATGAATAAATTCAACAAAAAACATGGTTTTTGAATTAATTACAAAACATCATACACTGATAGTGACATACACAATAATAGATCCATTCCGTTGATTTAGATAAAGAGAAAGAATAGTTAAACAAATCGCTATGAACAATCATAAGTCAGTTATAATCGAAAATATGATACACAAGTTGTTCAAAAACACTATTCGTCAACTTTATCCAGTCATAGAAAAAAATCGAAATATGCTGTTTTGACTTAGGTGAATAGAAAGAATAAGGATTTGAAATTAAGTTTCTGGATCTGTACAAATCAATGAATTCAAGTAGCGAGGTCTTCTCCTCAGGCCCGGCCTAAGGCGAAAATTGCAAGTGTGCTAGGCTCAAATTTTATGCCCCTGCCGGGAGGTCTGGGGGTATAGAATTTTTTGAAATTTAAGAACCAAAAACACAGTTTATGTGTTAGTTTCTAAAAATGTAATATCGATGGTTTCACTGATTTAGCATGGAGTGTACTCAATTTTTGTATGAGGCAATTCTCTTAGGCCGTATTATTTCTTGTTCCGGTCAAAATGAATCAAGTTAATAGGTGATTAGGTTTTTCATTCAGTGTTAGAACTGAAAATAATAATATAGGTAGTTTTTTTACTTGATATTTTACTATTTGGAAATATTTGTGTAGCTTGTAATGCATTATGTCTAGTAATTAGAATAGCAAAATTAACTTCCAATTGCCTAAAATAATATGCATAAAGAGCACCCGTTCTCTGAATGCTAGACCAAGAAGACCTAATAAAAAATCAAGTATTTATTATACTAAAACAAACTTTTCACAAACATATCAAAGTGCAGTTGTTTTTGTATAATGTGTGAACATTTTGGAAGTTGAAAGTATCTTCTGCTTTTTTTAAAGGTAATAAAAATAATGACTTTTTAAATTTGGACTATCTTGCTTCAGAGTTCTTCATTTCTAGGTGTAGGAATTTACTTTCGTGTGATAGTATAGATTGAGTATACATACTTAGCATAATGTCTGTAAATTATGTATATTTTCTTGAGTCCCACTTCACGAAGAACCTTATGAAATTTTGTGCTGCGTTCTGTAAAATTGAAAGGTTTGCATTAAATATAAATATTTATGCTTGTCATCATGTTGTTTCATTCATATAAGTGAACTCTTTATAATTTCACATTATAGAGTACTAATGTTTTTGCGTATTTATATATAGGTATATATACATATATATATATATATATATATATATATATATATATATATATATATATATATATATATATATATATATATATATATATATATATATATATATATATATATATATCTATGTATGAAATTGAATTTTTGGTGCCAAGCATCATATAAAGTCATGAAACTATCTTGGTCCCAGGTCGAACTTTGCTAATCGCACCCATTTTAATAAGCAGGATTGCATAGTGAAAAGCTGCTAATAATCAAACAAGAATTCGCGTAGCTACACTAGTGAAAATAAGAGAATATACCCGAAAAATTTTTGAATGGGAATGTGAGAAGAAATTCGGAAGAAGTTTAGGTAGGCACCATAATTTTCAGAGACGTAAAAATTGATTTATAGAAACAAAGGAAGTACAAAAAACAAAGAGGACTGTGTATTAGAATAATTGTAAAACATGATGGAAAAACTTCCAAAACTAAAACAAAAAACCATATTGAATATTAATGAAATATAAAGATAAGGAAAATGATGTGAAGAAAAACTAATTATTCAATCGACACATAAGTAAATTGAATAAAGTAAAATAAAATTATTTATCCAAAAAATGGAGACGAGCTTGTTCAATACTTCCATATTACTATGTAATTCATATCTTTAATATTGGAAATGTAATATGAAATTACCACTAACTTCACAAATGAGCGATGGATTAATGCTTTCATATATGGTGTATACGTTTCATAGAAACGAAAAAAAAAACTCTATCGCAGCGAGCTGCATTAGAATAGCAACCAAACCAATTCGTACCAAAACCAATAACATCCAAGGTATACGAAACTACGTACTCTATTTATATAAAATTGCGCCCTTTATCGTGTGAACAAGATTGATTTCCTCCTCCGAGTGGTCAACCCTCCAACCAATTTATATAGAAATAAATAGCATTTAAGATATCGTACGAAATTACCCTATCAACCTAGTGGTACCAAAATTGCGCCTTCTATCGTGTAAAAATAATTTATTTCCCTGGGGGTCAACCCCACAACCAATTCGCATTGAAACCCATTCCATTCAATATATCATATGAAACTACCTACCCATAAACTTTCAATCCTATTGCTCCAAAATTACGGCCTAATATATATATTAGTGATACAAAATTACGCCCTTTATCATGTAAACAAAATTTATTTCTTCCCTAAGGGGGTCAAACCCACAACCAAATCGAACCAAAACCTATTCCGTTCAAGATATCATACAAAACTACCTAGATACAAACTTTCAACCCTATTGCTACAAAATTGCGACCTTTATCGTGTAAATAAGATTTATTTTCCCCCCAGGGGGGTCAACCCCCAACCAATTTGGACCAAAAACAATCTCATCGAAGATATCGTACGAAACTACTCAATTACAAACTTTCAACCCTATTGCTTCAAAATTGCGCTCGTTATTGTATAAACAAGATTTATTTTTCCCCCAGGGGATCAACTCCCCAACCAGTTCGAACCAAAAACAAACACATCTAAGATATCATACTGAACTACCTATTTACAAACTTTCAACCCTATTGCTTTAAAATTGCGCCCGTTATCGTGTAAACAAGATTTATTTTTCCCCCAAGGGGGTAAACCCTCCAACCAATTGAAACCAAAAACGATTTCATTCAAGATATTATACGAAGCTACCTATTTACAAATTTTCAACCCTATTGCTTCAAAATTGCACCTGTTATCGTGTGAACAATATTTATTTTCCCCCCAAGAGGCTCAACTCCCCAAAAAATTCGAACCAAAAACAATCCCATCCAGGATATCATGCGAAACTACCTATTTACAAACTTTCAACCCTATTGCTTCAAAACTGCGCCCGTTATCGTGTAAACAAGATTTATTTTGCCCCCAGGAGGGTAAACTCCCCAACAAATTCGAACCAAAAACAATCCCATCCAGGATATCATACGAAGCCACCTATTTACAAACTTTCAACCCTATTGCTTCAAAATTGCGCCCATTATTGTGTAAACAACGCTAAAATACATAAGCACATACACACGAACATACATATATATATATATATATATATATATATATATATATATATATATATATATATATATATATATATATATATATATATATATATATATATATGTATGTTCGTGTGTATGTGCTTATGTATTTTAGCGTTGTTTACACAATAATGGGCGCAATTATATATATATATATATATATATATATATATATATATATATATATATATATATATATATATATATATATATATATATATATATATATATATATATATAAATATATATATATATATATATATATATATATATATATATATATATATATATATATATATATATATATATATATATAGATATATATTATATAAATATATATATATATATATATATATATATATATATATAAAAATATATAAAAATATATAAAAATATATATATATATATATATAATATATATATATATATATATATATATATATATATATATATATTAATATAAAAAAATAAATTTTTTTTTCACAAAAATTGGTCAATTTAATGCCCCTCCAAAAGGCTTGAGTGTGCGGCTGCATACTTCGCACACCCCTTAGGCCGGCCCTGCTTCTCCTCCATGGTCAAAACTTACAGATCGTACATTATTGAACTTGTTCAAACAAATGAACATATATATATATATATATATATATATATATATATATATATATATATATATATATATATATATATATATATATATATATATATATATATATATATATATATATATATATATATATATATATCAGTGGCGGCTCGTGAGGTTTTGGTTTGAGGAGGCTACAAGAGGTGTTAAAAAATACACCATAGGCGAAAATTTTTAGGATCAAGGTCAACCGCCTCATAATTTAGAATCAAAGTAAAACAAGCACCCTAAGCTATTAATTTGTTTGGAAAAAATTTTTTTTCACTTTCGAGTGTATACCTTGAGACCTACAACTCCTATTTACAATAATCACAAAAACTCTTCTCAGCCAATTAATCAATTCATCTATTCATCATATTTTTTTTTCTATCACAAAATAGGTACCTACCTACCTACTTAACGAATTTGTTACTTATTCGAGGAATTAATCAATTGTTGCCCAGCAAGAACCATCGGGGAGGTGAGAGTTTTTTCCTGCCAAAAATAAAATAGGACCCTCCCAAAAATAGATTAAAATAAAATTCTTGTCATAAAAGAAAAACAAAATAAAATAATAAAATATACATTTAGACCTAATAAAAAATTTAAATAAATTCTTTGGCATAGACATCTATTTTTTATAATTCCTGCATAGATGCCACAAACAAAACCTGTGAAAAATAAAATGTGCAAAATATATGTGGGACAGCAAATAAAAAGTTATATATTTTTGAAGATTAGCGGGATTCTGCGATCTTTAACGTTAGCAAAATGATCTATAATATCCTCATGAAATTTTTTGTCTTTCACCAAAAGTTTAACCAATTCCTTTTCAATAGACAACAAACTAATATTTTTCAAACGATCCTGGCTCATTGAATTTCGTAAATAAGTTTTAATTCTCTTAAGAGTGGAAAACGAGCGCTCTACGGAAGCCGATGTCACCGGGATAGAAACAATTAGACATAAGAGTTTATAAACTTGGGGTAAATCTTGATTCAAATCATTATCAAAAACATTATCGAAAACATTTTAAATTTGATCCGCGACACGACATGTTCCTGGGATTTTTCGTGCCTTTCCAAAGAACGTGATAAATTTTTTAAATCGTCAAATCCTAAGCGGCCCCAAACAGAGACATTTTCACTAGTGAAAAATAAACACTGCCAACAAAATAATTTATTTTTTACCTGTGATCCGGTTAGGCAAGGAAGTCTCTCATAATTCTTTGTATTAAAACCGCGGTTTTGTTTTCTGTTACGCTGCACCAAATTCTTCAATTCAGGGGTAGGTCTCACTGTTTTTATCAAAACTTTATCCTCATAACTTAGACCACTAAAGTTATGGGATAACAAATATTCCACTAAGTCACCATTGAAATTTTTGAAATTAACTTCAGTAATCAAACTCATTTTAACACAATACGCGAGCTGTTTCCGGCGGCCATTAGCGAATTACGATCACACTACGATTTCCAACGAAATTCACTCGATGTCACGGGAAATTCTAGTTGTGATTGGTCGACATTGTATAAGACTGGAGACGACTGGGTCGCGATCGGTGTTGCCATTTACATGTGCTTTGCTTTACTATTGCAATGAAGTATTCATCGGAGTATTTGACCATTGTTTGCTTTTCTG
>JARQZK010002167.1:1520000-1580000 GCA_030704885.1 Cynegetis impunctata | reverse complement strand
TATATATAATATATATATATATCTATATATATATATATATATATATATATATATATATATATATATATATATATATATATATATATATATATATATATATATATATATATATATATATATATATATATAATAATAATGGATTTCAAGATGTGAAATGTCAAAAACTTGAGTCTAGAAGACCGGAAGAATATTCCTCTTTCAAAATCACCGTGCCGGAGAAAGATTTCACATCAATCAAAAATCCTGATATCTGGCCAGAAGGCGTGAGAATAAATAATTTTTTATTTCGACTAGCAAAATTAAAAAACCTAACATAAATAGATGTGTCTTAATACACCAAAATGTGCAATCCATAGGAAACTGTCTTGATAGGTTAGAATTGTTTGTAAACAATCATAACGCGGATTTCCTCGCTGTCACTGAACATTGGAAGAGTTGCACAGAACTTCCTGCGTACTACATTCAAGGTTACGAACTGGTGTCAAAATTCTGCAGAAACGGTGGCAGTCACGGAGATGCGCGATTTATTGTAAAACAGGTATATTGTGTAAAGAACGATCGATTTTGTCTCATTGAGTGTACCGCATATCATCGAGTGCTGTGCAGTTGATGTAAATTTTCAGGGCCTGACATTCGGTAATTGTTTGTTATCTATCGTCCAAATACCCCACCTGAAGGCAAATTTTGATATATTTTATTGAATAAACTGAATTGTATTCTCAGTAATCTTACTGATGCAAACTCAAGCTTCGTGATAGCAGTGATTTCAATATAAATCTTCTTTCTTCTGATAATCAAGCTCAAAATTTTATATCGCTAATTGAAACGTACAATGCGAATTTCACTATTTCAGAGCCTACTCGAGTCCACAATGAATTCCTCAACATGTATAGATAACATTATTACAAATTTTGATGACGTAGAGGCATCTGTTACGCCGTCACATATATCAGATCACACGGCACAAAAAATTTCTTTTTCTTGTTAACTCTGCTTTCTTCAAATAACCCTAAAATACAAATTCGTGCTATAAACAAGCAAACCACAGAATTATTTTTGAACAGATTAGGCCAGGAGAATTGGAACGCCATCATAGGGTCCCTATGACGGTAGAGACCGTGGAGGCACTGTGTGGAATAAATTCTTTTCAATTTATAAATTTATATTTGATCAATGCTTTTCCAGTTATTTTCGGTGCAAAAGTCTAAATTCTCTAAACAGTCGTACGAACTCTTCTCTAAGACTGAAGAGCATCAAAAATTACTTAGACTTACTATATATTCTCTCGAAATATGATCCTGATTGTGTTTTGGTCTATAAGAAACAAATTAAAATACGATGATGGAAATAAAAAAATTGAAACAAAATTATGTGATACAAAAAATAATAAACCTCAACAACAATAAGAACAAAACTGTTTGGAAACTCATTGGTCAAATGACAGGTAATAAGTCCGAAGTCCAGACTACCCTCAAATAATTTGAAGATTCCCACGAAATTAGCAAACGGCTTCAATGACTATTTTGTAAATGTAGGTTTCCAAAATATCACGTAATTACTACATCATTCGATTGGAAAGTTTTGTGAGAAATTACAAATTTTCTTTCTCTTCAGGATTACTGAGGAAGAAGTTATAAATACGGTGAAGCCAATTGAAAATAAAAGCTCTTTCGGATATGACGGTATCCCGATGACTGTCATTAAGGCATCTATGTCATATATTGCCAAGCCTTTTAGCTTTCATTATGTATGAAGCTTTCAAGGAAGGGAATATTTTCCGCAATCCTTGAAAATTGCCGTAGTAAAACCTCTCTTTAAAAAAGGAAATCCTGAAGACCTGGGAAATTATCGGCCCTATAAGTCTGCTTACCTCGTTCTCGAAAATTTTTGAAAAACTCTTGGTAAATAGGCTATTGAACTTTTTCTATAAATGTAAAATTTTCTCAAAAAATCAGCAATGGATTTTTAAAAAACAAAAATACAATGACAGCAATTTACGAATTGTCGCAGTCCATAATCGAAGGATTAGAGAGGGGAGAAACTCCAGTAGGTCTTTTTATAGACCTGTCCAAAGCATTCGATTGTGTAAAACATGATAATACTGCTGCAAAAACTATCAATTATGGAATCAGGGATAAACAACTGGATTTATTTCGCAATTACTTTCATGGTCGATGTCAAAGAGTAGTTATGGATGTTGGACGGTGAAACTATTATATTCGAACGATGAAAAACTCGAGGTTGGGGTTCCTCAAGGAAGTATCTTGGGACCACTTCTCTTTTAATCTATATAAACGATTTGCCTAATATCTTTCAGGAATGCCCAAGTTTTTTCATGTATGCTGATGACACGAATATTCTAGTAACAAAAAAGGAAGTGGAAGACTCGATATTAGAAACAGAAAGTGCTATTTCAATGGTGTCGGACTGGCTTGGTAAGAATCACCTAGTCATGAATGCAGACAAAACAGAGTGTGTAGTTTTAAGACAACTCATACAAAATAAAGTACCTGGGCAGTAATAAACATAATGGGAAAAAACTACAGATATAAACTCACACCATAAATTTCCTAGGAGTCACTCTGGATTGTAATTTGAGGTGGGACCAAACAAATTGAGAATGTCAGAAAGAAGCTTAACTCTGTAATTTTTTCGTCTAAGAATCTTAACAAGAACAGTAGGTTTAGAGGTTCTCAAGATGGTGTAACCATTCAAACTTCCAGTCCATATTAGGTTACGGTATTGTCATATGGGGAAACAGCTGGACATAAACAAAATTTTTTCTAACTCAAAAATCTGCCGTCAGAACAATTCTACGAATGAAGTTACGCGAATCTTGTCGTGTAAATTTAAACTATTGAACATCCTAACCGTGCCAGGATTGTTATATTTTGTTGTCTCCAATTTTTAGTTAACAACATAGTGAATATTTTCGGCATCATAGAAATGTTAATTGTACCAGAAATATTCAATATTTTCATTTGTCCCAAGTCATTCTCTGACATTATCAGAAAAAAACGCCAAGTATATGTGCATCAAACTTTACAATAACTTTGCCACGTAAATATCAAATCATTGAAAGCTACAAAAAACAATTCAAAAAAGAAGTATTTCAATATCTCATCAACATCGAGCCCTATGATATGCGTGAATTTTTTGAGTACAAACACGATCGAACCACGAATTGAGTGTCCTTTTTGATTTATGATTTTTCATCTTAAGTATGATCATAAATCATTTCCGTATTTGACTTGTTTTCTATTCAATGTTGTTATTTTTGATTATGAGAATAAAGACTATTATTATTATTATTATATTATTATATATATATATATATATATATATATATATATATATATATATATATATATATATATATATATATAATCTCTTGATAATTATTAGCAATAACTGGCTTGTTGAATCTTAAAAAACTTGATTTTATTGAAAAGTTGACGTTTCGCCACGACATTCGTGGCTTTATCAAAACTTTTGAGAAAAAATTGAAATTTCTTTGACATTTATTGATTTGAAAAATTTCTATAGAAACAGACTACTGTTTCACTAAAATTTTTTTCGGCTGTGGCCGTTCTTTGCTATTTATTACGTGCTATTCAGTCCAATATTAACATTCAAATTTGTTATTATTAGATGGTAAGGGAAACCACAGAAACCTTTACCCACGTAATGTTCGAAATAGGTCCAAATTATTTTGATTTTGAAGAGTCAAAGAATAATAATAATAGGGTACTATTTATCTTTTTTCAAAAATTTCTCATTGCGGCTGTGGCCGTCTTCAGTTATTAATTACGTGCTATTCAGTCGAATATCAACAGACAGGTCCGTTGATATTAGATGGGAAGGGAACCACAGAAACCTTCACCCACGTAATGTACAAAATAGGTTTAAAATATTTGATTGTTGTCTTTAAAAAGACATTACTTGTGATTTTGGAGATCACATGTTCTAAACTATATCTTCTTTCTAGAAAAATTGAAAATTCTAGATGTTTAGATTTTGTCTAAGAAGATGAGTTGTTGTGGTTAGAATTTGTTTGTTGAATTAAATCTGCGTATATTGAACTTAAATGTTTGATATCTGTTCTATCATTTACGACTTCATTTAAATTTTTTTGAATATGTAACATTTCTAAAATTTCTCTGCGTTTTTGATCTATTAAAGTTGAAAGTATGATTCTCATTGTTTTTATGTTTTATTAGTGCTGTGGTTTGTGTTCTGGTATATTTGTGTGCTTTTAATCTTTCTTCTAAATTTTGAAAAGTTTGTCCTATATATGATTTATTACAATTATTACAGGGTATACTATAAACAACATGAGATTTTTGCAGAAGAGGTGTTTTACTTTTTAATTTAGAATATATTTGTTTAATTTGATTTTGTGCGGTATGGGCTACTTTAATATCGTGTGGATTTAAAATTTGTGAAATTTTATTACTTAAATGAGGAATATATGGAAGAGGAATATATTTTTGTTTATATTTTCTTTTTTTGATGTTTCTAATGTGTTGTACAGTTTATGAATTCTATTTTTAGTGATTTTCTGTATAAGTTTTATTGGATAATCGTTTTTTATGAGTAATTTATGGACATCTTGTAATGTTTCATGTCTGTGTGTAGGTGAAGTAAGTTTAAGTGCTTTGTCTATATATCCGATTATTAAACTCTTTTTTTGTGACAAATGATGTGTACTGTTGTAGTTCAATGTTCTTTGTGAAAAAATTTCTTTCCTATGCCATTTTGTGATAATTTCATTGTTTTGGTGCATGAGAGTAATATCAAGAAAATTTAATGTATTGTTCGTTTCTTTTTCTAGAGTAAATTGTAATTTTCTATTAAAGTCGTTGAATTTTTTGAGAATATCATCAATAAAATCTTCTGATGTTATTATAAGGCAATCATCAACATACCTTTTGAAAGTTATAATTTGTTCATTCAAATTATTTAATACATTTTCTTCTAAATATTCTAAAACTAATTGAGCTATAACACTGGAAATAGGACTTCCCATTGCTACACCATCAATTTGTTGGTAAAAGTTATTTTCATATTGAAAATAGTTTGTACCAAGAGCAAATTGAATTGCTTCTATAAAATCGATTTTAGGAATATTTGTATAATTTTTGATAATATCCCATTTGTCATTAATTATTATTGGAACCAAAGAATTTGGAATATTGTTATTGCTAATAATTATCAAGAGATTAGAAATAGTTCACAGGCAACAACAATTCGAATAAATATATATATATATATATATATATATATATATATATATATATATATATATATATATATATATATATATATATATATATATATATATATATATATATATATATATATATATATATATATATATATATTTACAGGGCAAAATTGCTGGGACACAGAGCTACCACGTGTACTAGAGGTCAAAATAAGTCGATTGTTCCCAATTTATTTATATACCAAAATGCCCGTGAGGAGAGTTGAAAATTTACATGAAAAAATACATATTCGTGCAATCGCACGCGAAGCGAGTATTTCGCGTACGCACCACAGTCCGCGAAATTTAATTTCGCGGCCGTTACTCATACAAAGCCAAACCAAACGTCAATTATATCAAAAAGTAACAACAACTATGATATTTCAAAAGAGACATCCTGTATCTTTTTTCTATATTCGAACTTGGTGATCATTTCCATAGCAACGCTGTGACTGTTGATTTTAAAGCACTAATATTTTTGTTAGCAATTGTCTAATTTAATAATTTTGTCGATTGCACGAAAAATAGTGTGTATACCATGGCCGCAAAACTTTTTAGCTACCTCAAGATTATCCTGCCTTGGCCGCAAGCGGCCTCGGCCATAATTTCTCCTTCGGTACGCTAAAAAGGTATTTCGCGGCCTAGGTATACAAATAACTATTTCTTCCCAGGGAGCTGGTTATATGCATACCTCGATGCAAAATCTGCATTCATAATGCAACAGTGAACTAAAGAAAATGTTAAGTCACACCGACTCAAGATCTGCATACAGCTGTTTCGATCTCATTAGATCTCTTCAGTGCATTTTGCTTTACTAGGAGTGAATTGACATATTTCTTATTGTTACCCAATACAAATAAGCGGCCGAACTACTATATGGATATTGGAAACGAACAATTCACTATTCAGACCAAAAATGCACAATTCTGTCGAGAGAAAAAATACTTCCACACATGAAGATGTTGACTCTGCAATAGTGGCGTATGTGATTCTAGAGCACACTAACTTTTGCCCGATTTCACCAACTAGTTCCTAAAGTTAGGCAATACTTGAATCGGATTTAGGAATTCCTAAGTGCAATTTGCGTTTCACCACGCGTTAAGTAATGCCTAAAGACGATAGGAAATACCTAACCTTCGGTCTGCCTAAAGTATTTAGGAAATTCTTAACCTCAAATTGATGAAATAAAATTATTATTTTCTATCATTTTTTCTCTTCTCACTATCCTTTGTCAAATTTACAGTCTAGTATTAAACAGTGGTACCAATTATATGTACAAAACTTTCCAAATCAAGTTTTCAACAAGGTATTTCTTAACTAAGAATTTCTTAGGTTGGTGCAATCCGATTTAGGTATGTATCGGATTTAGGTATTTCCTATCGTTGGAATTACTTAGTTAGGAACTTCCTTACATCTCGTTGGTGAAATCGGGCATATAAAATGCCCGATGTCACCTTACCTACTTACCTAAATCGGATTTCACCAACCTAATAAATTCTTAGTTAAGAAATACCTTGTTAAAAACTTGATTTGGAAAGTTTTGTACATATAATTGGTACCACTGTTTAATACTAGACTGTAAATTTGACAAACGATAATAAGAAGAGAAAAAATGATAGAAATATAATAATTTTATTATATCAATTTGAGTTTAAGCATTTCCTAAATACTCTAGGCAGACCTAACGTTAGTTATTTCCTATCGTCTTTAGGCATTACTTAACGTGTGGTGAAACGCAATCTGCACTTCGAAATTCCTAAATCCGATTTAAGTATTGCCTAACTTTAGGAATTAGTTGGTGAAATCGGGCATTTGTGTTTTGAAAATCAGTGCACCTGCTTACGAAAGCGCGCTCCGTAAATACTTGTTGCGATTTTCGCAATATTCGATAATCTATTCATGAAAAATATACCTACTAGTTGACCATAGTCAATTTCATATACCTCATAAAGTGAACAAGAAAAATTATTGAATAATTTATAATTAACAAATAATCTTCCAAGGAATCCAAGGGAGGTGGTTATATGTATTCCTCAATGAGAAATATAGATCTTCATGTCAGGAAGTGTTTATTCTCTCGACGGAATTCTGCATTTTCGTTTCGGTCTAAACGGTAAATTTTTGGTTCCCAATATCTTTGAAGGAGGGCGATATAGGTTGTTATCCATATTCCAGTTGTGGAATTCGAGGGTCATCAGTCATTTCGGTTTACGGCAGCATCAGACATACCTCAGGGTTCTAATCTGGGCCCCCTTCTTTTTCTTCACTCTGTAAATGATCTGCTGGTTTGCATCAAGGGTCATAATCTCATGTACGCTGACGATCTGAAAATATATGGAGAAATCAATACTACTGAGGACTGCATAAGACTGCAAGAGGGACTGAATGATGTGTCTGATTGGTGAATTTCAAATCAGCTGCACTTCAATGTTGCTAAGTGTGACATATACCAGGAGGAAAAATATTATTCACTTCGATTATAATGTTGAAAATAGCATTTTGGCTAGAGTATCTGCGATTCGTGATCTTGGTATTTTGTTTGATCAACGTTTCACGTTTGTCCCTCATATATAAATGCTACGGTCTCGGCTGCATTCAAAACCTATGGTTTCATTGTGCGCAATGTCAATCACTTCCAGGATACGGGATCTCTATTGCAGTTGTTCAATTCTTTAGTGAAGAGCAGATTAAATTTCGGTTGTATCATTTGGCATCCTATCTACAATGTTCACAGGTATCATTTGGAGTCAGTGCAGCGGAGGTTCCTTAAGTTTCTGGTGTAGAGAGAGGATGGTGTTTATCCTTCAAGAGGTTTCGATCAGGATAACTTATTGAACAGGTTTGGGGTAAAATCGCTTGAAGTCACCAGAAAACTTGTCTCTTTGAAATTTTTATATAATCTATTACACGGCTGTATTGACTGTCCCCCTCTTCTGGCTATGGTGGCATTTCTGGTGCCTAGACGGTGCTCAAGATGTAATGAACTTGGCCACTCCAAGAACCAATTCTCTTGTACAATCGCCTATTAGATACATGTGTTCATTATTCAATGAGGTTTCTGATAATTGTGATATGAACTTTGATACGTTTTCAGCTATAAGTCGAGTTTTTTTGGAGTATCTGGATAGATAGACATAAGTGGTATTGAGTTCTTATCGTTTCTCAAGTATGAGCTATGAAATTGTATTAATATCTTAATGTAATTTTGTTTTCTTTCTTTTTCTCTCTGTCATTTCATTTTTTTTAAAGTTAATTTTAGTTATTGTAATACTAATATTTTTGAAGCCGCTTCTGTTAATTTTTATTTAGTTATTCAAGAATGTTTCCTGTAACTGGTTTTTTTTACCTGTAGGAAATAAAGGCCTTATTATTATTATTATTGTAGTAGTTCGATTGCAATAAAAAATATATCAATTCACTCCGAGTCAAGTATAAGCTGTACTGAAGAGATCTGATAAGATCAAAACTGTTGTATGCGTCGAGGAATACATATAACGAGCCAAGTTATTCCCTAATTACAATTTAAATCATTGATTTAATTTTTATGACATATTTTTCCATAAAAGGAGACATTCCACTATTTCTTTCGGATCGTTATCAACTTTAGATCCTTTAGAAGTGTCTAAGTCATATACGTTAATACTTCTGGCGTACCTGACATTTCAACCACATGCAAATTGAAAAGAATTAATTAAATGAAAAATCGAAAGTTGCGTAAAATATGATTTTATATAGATAAATATATATATTTTTAGGTATGGATACTTGGGAAAGCCATGCATGTTGAGAACGATTTGTGAATTAGCTTCATCTGCCTCAATACTTCACGTCAATGGTGTACTTGGAGATATTTTACATATAATTTTCACGTAATCATTGTATTATCTATAAGAAATGCCTCAAATATTGATCAATATTTTTGTTGTAGGCCTTCATCTTCAGAAAACAGAGATCTAGAAGGAGACTATGAAATCGCTGAAGAAGTAGGAAGGCAATTAAAAAATTGTTCTAAATACTCCAGAAAGTGTTCAACTAGTTTTTTAGGATTGATCAGTTGGCTAGAAAAATCATTTCAGAAAAACTAATTGGAATTAAATAAGTTTACATGGAACGACCAATATATTGTGAATATTACAACTGATTTTATTCATCGATATTTCGAAAAATTACAAGACTTACAGTGTTTTTAAGGTTGACGATATTCTTCATCATTTTTATGATCTATGAAAATTCACATCCTTACAAAAATATCGTTTTACTAGAATCGAATTATTGTGATGGTAATTTTCAACTTTGAACCATGTCGAAGGGAACAATTTTAATCTAGGGGAATGCTCAAGTATAAGGTATATAGGTACTAAAATTGAACCTCTCTGCGTGATTCCACTAACGATTATCAATTATGATATTATGACTCGACACTTATGATTGGAATACTATCCCCATTATCAATAGCATTACCTACTCAGTCGACTTAGGGACGAACAGAACAAGTAAGTCGCGGTGGAGGTGTAGGTCACGGTGGATGCCAATGATGCCACTTAAGTCGCGGTCGATGTCGATCGCACATAGCAAGGTTACCAGCGATGCTCAGTCGTGCCAATCTTGCCAATTTACGCACGAAATGACAGACGCCACACGTCTAATATGCGAGCTGCTGTTGAGGGTGATGCCAACACTGCTTTGAACATACCAATTACAGCGAAGCATCCTTGTAGACCGCGCGGTAAGCATCCATGTAAAACAAACTGATTTGATTTTCAAAAGCATCGATGTGAACCTCCGGGATGGCATCGCGCTAAACCTCCACCGCGACTTACTTGCTCTGTTCGCTTTCATTCAACTCAATGTGTTTTTTTACATAGATGTCGACATCGACCGCGACCGCCACCTACACCTCCACCGCGACTTACTTGTTATGTTCGTAGTTCGTACGCTTACGTTACTTTCACACGGGGATGAGCCTTACGTCTCCCGCTCCTATACGGGAGCCTTTGTCGCTCCTACCTCTCGCCCTTTAACACTGGGAGCCATTTCATTTCCTGGCTCCTTCAGGTCAGTCGTAGAATGGTTTGGGTACATCCATTCAATCAAGACACGATGAAGATGAAGTTTTTGCTCGCTTTACCAAGAACTTAGAAGGGTTGATAAAAAAATCTTCAATTATTTTATATATTGACTCCCAACCAACTTTTTACGACTTAATTTCGGTTCTTGTACATGTCGAAACTTTTATCCTAAAGAGCGGGTCGGACCTCTCTCTCGCGAGAGGCGGTGACTCCCGTTCCGACTCTTTGCTTAAAAGATCTAAAGCGTTTAATTTTTCTTGACTTGAGTTCTAATTCAAATAGTTTTTCATTCGATTTAGACAAGAGAAGCTTCTATCATCAGAAGAATTTGTCACTAGAATACATAATGCTATACAAAGATCGATGTCGAACTTAGGATGAATGTTCTGCAAACTCTGTTTTCTTAAAAGAAGTTAGATTTTTTAATAATACAGGATGACCTATTATTATTTATCGTTACCGCGCGCGGTTATGCGCGGTATAACTCCTTATTAAGTCATATGGTAAAATATTATGTCTTCAACATTCTGAAATCGACACTTCGATGCAACAAGGAACTTGCGTCACCACGAGAAGGTTAATATACAAAAGATACATTCTTTGAGCAACAATATCAAGATTTAGTAAACGATGTGATAAAAGTGGCAAATTTATTTTTTGGGTTCGCCAAAGTTCGGTCGTAGTAAAGAGTTATGATTTCTATACGTATTTTGCAGAAGATGGGCACATCAGAAAACTTTTTATGCAATTTTTTTTACATCCAGAAATGAGAAGAGAATTTAGCAGTTTCAAATATTCCTACTTGTAATATATTTTCCTATTTGTTTCATTGAATATAACTAATTATTGTTATTTTTTGTTTAAATTAAGTATTTCGTTATAGTTTTTATATTTCTTTCGTACGGAAAGTGTCCCCAAACTATATTTTATTATTAAAGTTTTAAAACTTCAGAAAAGCAAAAGTTAGAAACTCAAATTTTATTACTTACTACTAAAATTTCAGGTATTCAGACCAATTTTATATTTTTCATAGTAGTGGTTGGAACTATTATGAATTTCCCTTGGGTGCGCGGTAGGTATTCCACCACTTTCCCCTATGCATTCTTTCAAACTGAATCAGTCTTTAAAACAATAAAATATATTTTTTCCCAGGAAAGTGCTTTTTTCTGAAGGTTGATGATTACAATTAGATCATTTTGGACATAATGAAAACATTTCATTGAACTTATTGTTTGCCTCCTGCATTTTGAGTATTCCGTCAGCTCTTGAAAAAGCTGAAAATATAGGTAAGAATCTTCGGCCATTGTTGAATAGCAGAACGTTGAATTGATAGGGAATCAGAAAGTCAATTAGGCACAAAGACCCTTTTAGTTAGAAATAACCTCTCTGTACTTTTTGGACAGCTTCCAGGAGCATATAAGTGGCCTTACAATTTGTCGAGTATTTCACTTTGGAGACCAAAATCATAAATCAATTACTTATGTAATTGATACGCTTCATCTTTCGTAGTTACTGTTTCGATATAAAATGTATTTCGTTTGAAAACTTTAATATTAGAAACCTTGTTAAATTGCAATACCTACATATATATATATATATATATATATATATATATATATATATATATATATATATATATATATATATATATATATATATATATATATATATATATATATATATATATATATATATATATATAAAACTTGGTTCTCGGAATGGACCGCGTAAAAGATTTGAAAAATATCGACGTTTCGGCTCCTTTTGCGAAGCCATCTTCAGGAGAATTAGAAGGAAAATAATTCAGATACGTGGCCTCAATCTGCCTACTCCACGAATCGAATTAGGAGGAATCGGAAACAATACGATTGCGTGGTCACAACCTGCCTACTCCACCAACCGTACTGCTTCCTGTCAACTCTGAAGTCTCAACCTGCCTACTCTTCAGAGTCAACTGACGGGCCGATCGTCGTGTGGCCGTATTTATAGGCGAGGGGGGCGGGTACTCCATTGACGTAGTTATTGACGTAGTATTGACGTCAATCGGGTATTCACGCTCATCAGTGCGGGATGCAGTTTGATTGGGTGTGACATGGCGACCACTGAGAAGTGGTTTCCATGCTGATGGGAGTCTGTGACTGTCATCTCTGGTGTTCAAACAATTTGGACGTTTTTCTATTTCTACAGCTTCACGAAAAATTCGGGATTTGAAAGATTGGACGGGAGCAATAGTTCTTGTATTGGGGAAATCGATAATGTGGCCTGTTTGGGTGTGATGTTGGGAAAGGGCGTTGGTGATATCTGAATGTCTTACTGAAAGTGAATGTTCCTTGGCACGGACCTGAATTTGTCGGTTCGTTTGTCCTATATAAGAACGAGGACAATTGGAACAGGGAATCTCATAAACACCGTGATTTTCGTTAGGAATTTTATCCTTGACGGATCTGACCAGATGGGAGAGTTTTTGTTGGGTGGTGAATATTGTTTTGATGTTTGTGTTTTTGAGAGATCTCGCGATCTTATCTGTTACTCCTTTGATGTAAGGGAGGAATAATTTAGGTGTAGATTCTTGGTCAGTGCGATTGGAAGTTGGTAGAGATGGGGTGATGTTTGTGTGTTTGCGTATGTTCTTGTTGATTTGATATGTGTTGTAACCGTTCTGTAGTAATATATATTTTAGAGTATTGAGTTCTGATTCACGGTGTTCGTCGTCAGATAGTCGAATGGAGCGGTAGATTAGGGTATTAACTACAGAGTTAAGTTGAGAGGGATGATGGTGAGACATCGAGGAATGGTAGAGACCCATCTTTTTTCACTTCCATTGTGAATTGGATACTTGGATGTATGCCATTCAAATGATTCAAGAAGCGGAGCAATGAGTCTCCGCCATGGGGTCAGATCGCAAAGACGTCGTCTACATAACGTAGCCAGCATGATGGTTTAAGGTCGAATGACGAGAAAGCTTGGGTTTCGAAATGTTCCATGAAAATGTTGGCTATGACGGGGGAGAGAGGGGATCCCATTGGGGCTCCCTTAATTTGTCTGTAGAAATTGCCATGAAAGATAAAGTAAGTGTTTGCCATGCAGTGTTTGATCAGGGATAGGTTGTCTGGGGATATTTGATGTTTCGTGTCTAGGATGGAAAGTGTTTCTTCGATGGGGATATTTGTAAATAAGGAGACAATATCAAAACTAACAAGTAGATCAGTTGGGGTAATATCAATACTTTTGAGGAGTTCTATGAAGTGAAAAGAGTTTTTTACGAATGACTGGGTTTGTTCGGCAAAGGGTTGAAGGGTTTTGGCGAGATATTTCGCAAGAGGATGTGTTGGACAATTGTAAGCGCTGACAATGGGTCGAAGTGGAATATTAGGCTTTTGAACTTTGGGTAGATAATAAATTCGAAGGGTTCTTGAAGATTTTTCTCTTGGGATTAGAGACTTTTTCGATTCGATTGATTGATACGAGATTTTGTGGTTTTCTGCAGGTATGTTGTCGGGTCATGAGGGATACGCTTATAGTCGGGGGTGTCAAGAAGATTGGACATTTTATCGAGGACATTTTATCGAGGTAAGAAGAAGTGTTAAGAATGACAGTGCATTGTGATATTGGCACTGGCAGGATCGCCATTTGAGGATGGTCCTAGCTCCTCTTAATAAAACACAAGGTTCTACTTTTAAATCTTCTTTATTGGGAGGTTCATACTCAGGATGGCTTAAAGACTCTCGTCGGACTGACTAACCGATCCGCGACAATATTTAACGGAAGTTCGGCGGAGTAGAGTCAGCACTTTAAAGTTTACTCAATATAACGAATATGTGGAATAGCACCAATTCGAGTTTACTGGTCTAGAAATGATGCGATGACCTGTGGAACTGTCGCAACACTTCCTGTATAATGACATCGACTAAATGGGTGAATTAACATATGAATATTACAAAAGTATCTTATCACTACACCTCCCCTCGCAGAGTAAAAAAAAAGAAAAAAAATTTTAAAAATGACTTTTTCTTTTTTTTTCCAACTTATTTTAATAATTTTTTTTTTCTACTATTACATTAATTCTATTTACATTATTGATAATAAGGTTTAGCCCTATTTTTGTGTATTGTAACATACTTATTGTCCACTTTTATCACTAAATTAGGGTGTTCGTCCCGCACTACACTATAAGGTCCTTTGAATAGTTCGTCGAGTTTATTAACTACACTATTTTTTACAATTACCAAGTCATTTTTCTTAAAACTAATATGAGTTGTACTGCGCTGATCGTAAATAATTTTTCTTTTACACTTTGCTTGAATTAAATTTTGACGTTTGAGTTCCAAAGGGTAATTATCAAATGAATACAGAGGATCACATTTTCATAGGTATTTGAAGCTAATAGTTTAGTATGAGTTGTAGGTAAGTCAATAATAGAACATTTTTCAAGAAAGAACTTTTTTATATTTGCCTTTTTTAAATAAATAGGATAGCTCAAGTATTTCTTCATTCGAAGCTGCAGCTGCTTTTCCTTTGATAATTATTAATTCATATATATATATATATATATATATATATATATATATATATATATATATATATATATATATATATATATATATATATTGCTTTGTGCGCACAATATTTTACAGTCTTTCAGCGACGCGCGAAGCTTAGACGCTGAGCAAGAATCTGTATATTTAAATTAAATTATTTTCCATATCTTCTAAGATAAGGCTATCATTAACAAATTTAAATTTCTTCTCTTTGTTCATTTATTTATTATTTATATATCAAGCTTGATAGGTTTTAATTGTGTCGAATTTTTAGGTTTTTTCAATAATTACACTAGTCCTGGGTGATCAGTCCTGGTACTCAGTGAAATTTTTTTTACCTCATTATTTGTTTTAAATTCCTTAGCTCAAGTCCTCGTTAACACATTTAGAATTTTTATAATTACTTTTCCTACGTATTTCATCTCTATGTGAAATGTATGCTTTCAAAACGAAATTTATTAGTAATGGTTTGCCAATCTCATTTAAAGATGGCTCATATAACTCAATGCTGTCAATTAATTGGTGTACCCTATCGGTGGTACCGTTAAATTTTGGAAACAATCTAGTCTCTGTTTTGAAATTAAATTGACCCTCCACTTCTTGGATATTATTAGGATTACTATAATTACGTTCAGCGTCAGTATCAAGATTAACTTTTAATTCTAATTCTAAATTATCGGCATTTTTAAATTATTATAAACTGTAAAAAAACAAAAAGTACTTCGAAACACTTCGAAAAAGGTTCCAAAAATTTCATACATTCGGAGAAAAGTTCACTTATCTTAATTACTATTTAAATATAATCCTAAAATTTGGGCATTTTTTTTATTAATATCGTATTTTTAAATAAAATTGTTCAACTAAAGTTTCAAAATATTTTTCAAATTTAGAGAGTTCACTTATCTTATAGGACGTAAAAACTTCTTCTTTTCGCCTTTCCGTATCTGTCATCCCTTAGTAGTCCTTCGGCATTCGTAATCGTCACTATTCACTTTAGTTGTACTTTTCACGTAAGGCACTTTAGTCTTATTAGTTTATTTTTGTCATTCCCTCACTATTTAGTTTTTATTAACACATATATGAATATCCAGCCTGTATGATTTATTTCTTGGCTATTCTTTTTTTTTCCGTTTTGGATAGAATTTTTTTTTCTTTTCTTCCTCTTCATTGTCGTCCTGGTTTCACACGATACTTTTTTTTTCCAAAAAACGAAGCCGATATCACGACACCTTCAGCATAACTTTTTGTTTTGTTTCTTCAGTTGCCTCTTATAACGGCACTGGCAGGATCGCCATGTGATATTGGCACTGGCAGGATCGCCATGTGAGGATGGTCCTAGTTCCTCTTAATGAAACACAAGGTACCACTCTTAAATCTTCTTTATTGGGAGGTTCATACTCAGGATGGCTTAAAGACTCTCGTCGGACTGACTAACCGATCCGCGACAATATTTAACGGAAGTTCGACGGAGTAGAGTCAGCACTTTAAAGTTTACTTAATATAACGAATATGTGGAATAGCACCAATTCGAGTTTACTGGTCTAGAAATGATGCGATGACCTGTGGAACTGTCGCAACACTTCCTGTATAATGACATCGACTAAATGGGTGAATTAACATTATGAATATTACAAAAGTATCTTATCACTACAATCGGCTGGGAAGACGACTAGATTTTGGTCATTGTAAAGTTCTTTGAGAGATTGCCTCTCAGAAAAAGTGAGGTTGGGACGGGGTGGCCGACTTGTACGAAGAATTTTGGCGATGTCATGCCTGGCAGTTTCTGCTTGATCTGTTGGAAGATGGGAAATTGCTTCTTCTGTTTGGGAGATGATAATTTCTATGGGGATGGATTTAGGTGTGATGGAATAGTTGAAACCTTTCGAGAGTGCTTTTGTTGCGATCTCGGATATTGGGGTGTCAGAATAATTGTGAACAATGGAGGAGGTATAAGATGAAGATGATTTTTGTGGTTTTTGGGAATTGATGAGTTTGGCTAGTTTAGTGTTTTGGGTTAAGGTCTTTTGGTCGGAAAGATGTTGTGCCTTGGAGTTGGATAGGCGATCAAAAGTATCCCATAGGATTGGATGGATGTGGAAAGAGTGAAGGTGATGGGAAGTTTTGAGAAGTAGTTCGTTAGTGTGATTTAGGTTGCGTCTGGTAGTGTGAATGGAATCTCTAAGGAGGGCAAAACTTGTTCTATTGAGAATTCGGGTTATGGAGGGGGATTTTGTATGATGTTTGAGCTGTAGAAATTTGGGAATGACACGCTGGTCACGACATGATTTCAGAAAAGTGAGGTCACAGAGAAGACGATGTTTTCGGGATAAAAGGGAAGAATAGGATTTTGTGATTGAAAGGAATTCCTCTCCGTAGAGGCGTATAAAATGTTCAGAAAGAATTCCGCGGTCGGGAGTATTTGAAAAACTTGGTTCTCGGAATGAACCGCTTAAAAGATTTGAAATACTTCCGTTTTTCAAATACTTCCGACCGCGGAAATCTTTCTGAATATATATATATATATATATATATAAATATATATATATATATATTTATATATATATATATATATATATATATATATATATATATATATATATATATATATATATATATATATATATATATATATGTGAGAGGTGAATATTGAGGACAAAAATATCTTTTTTTTTACTAGTGTTGCCGTATCAGTCTTATCTACATTAAATGTGCAATGAACAATTTTCTAAGAATATAAAATACAAATAACAAAAACATTTATTTATTGGAAAGATCAATTAACATCTAGTCATATCAAACTGAAAAAATCCTTAATTTATTATAATATAAAATCAATGGCTGAATAAAATTGAATTAAAGTTACAAACTGAATATATAAAAAACCGTTTATTACAAGAGAAAATCAGAGCCTATAGCAAAATTGGACCAAAATATAAGTGAAGTAGCTGTTAAAGTCAGTAAAATTTGCATATTTTACGTTAAGAAACGATGGCAAGAATAACCCTTTTCGATAAGATGTCTGATAAAAATTAAGACAATGCTCTCCTCGAAATGGAACAGCAAGAATAGTGCCTCGAACTGCTCACTCAATAATGTCACTGTATCATCTGCAGTATGGCACTTTGCTCTATCTTGTTGAAAGCACGTGTTTCTCAGATCCATACCACCCACTATAGACCACAAGAATGTTCTTATAATAGTTCTATACCGCTCACCATTCATTTTCAAAAAAATAAGAACCTATTATTCCGCCGGACCATAGTGTACACCATACGGTTACTTTTTTGGAATGACTTGTTGACGAAGCCGCTTAACCAAAAATGTGCCTCGTCACTAAAGATTATTTTTTTTCTCAAAATCGGGGCGACCCATCAACTGCTCTAGCGCCAAGTTAGGGGGCGTTCAAGTATTACGTAACGCAATTTGGGGGGTCTTGTGAAACGTTACGATGCGTTACAGGGGCGGTAGGGGGGTTCGAACAACGCGTTACGTAACATTGGTTTTTATTGAAATAAAAAACTAGGGAATTTGAATCTCCTAAGTTGTTAACTCTTTGTTTATGTTTTACGGGGAATCCCTCGATAAAAATGGTATAGCGCTCACGTCCGTAACTCGCAAAATTTTTGCAAGTAATTAAATGCGCGTAGGAATCCTGCTGTTTCGTCTCGAGGAGTGCATTGAAATCATCCTTTCCGAATAATACTTCCTGCCGCCACAGTGCCCATGCCAAATCCTTCAGACCCCAAGCAAGCTCACGCTACCTAGTCAGCTAAACAAAGGATCATGCAAGCATTCACCACTTCTTGTGAGGTTGTCCGTTGATCTGTCGCCTTCTCTATAAGGGTTCAAGCAGATGCCGTACGATTTCTTTTGACCATCAGTACAATTCGACTTCAAGAACAAAATATATGGAACCTGTGGGATCTACTTCACATCACACAATTCTGTGTGCAAATGCAGTCTGAGTGGGCAAAAGAGCGGTAACTCCAACTGAATTATTTTTTTACATACCAACTTTGCATATTTGAATTATGGCTGATTTTTTAGGTTCCTTTTAAAATTGCATTGCCAAAGAAAATAAATATTTTATTTTATCTCAGTTTTTAAGTGAAAAAAAACTCTATGGCAGCAAGCTGCATTAAGAAAGCAGGTTTTTATACCGTATCCAATTCGAAAAATCTACTTATGCAATTGAATTTTTATTCCAAATTCCAGCCAGCCTTTCTTCTATTTAGATCACCAACTTTGAACCCCATTACTTCCACATTGCACCCTTTATCAGGTAAACAAGATTTACTTCCTCCCCTGTGGCTCAATCCCGTGACCGATTCGTACCAAAACCAACCCCATCCAAAATGAAATAAGAAACTATCTACCTACCAACTTTCAAACCTATTGCAAAATTGAGCCATGTATCGCGTAAACAAGAATCATTTTCTACCTTTGAGGGAGTTCAACTTCCCAATTAAACCACCAAAACCATTATAATTCAAAATATCATTCGAAACTACCTACTCACGAGGTTTCAACCCTATTGCTCCAAAATAGTGCCTTTATCGTGTACAAAAGATTCATTTCCTCCCCGGGGAGTCAACCACCTAACCAATTGACACCAAAAGTAATCCCACCCAAGATATCATACAAAACTATCTACTTACAAACTTTCCACAAAATTGCGCCTCTTATCGTGTAAACAAGATTTATTTCCTCCCTAAGGTTAATCCCCCAACTAATTCGTACCAAGAGCAATCCAACCCAATATATCATCAACATATGAAACTAGGTACTCACATACCTACTTTCCACTCTATTGCTCCAAAATTGCGCCCTTTATCGTGTAAACAAGATATATTATTTATTATTATCTAACCCCCCAACCAATTTGTACTAAAAGCCAACACATTCAAGATATCATACGAAACTATCTACCTACATACATACGAAAAAAGAAAGGAAAGGAAACACACGTGTTTCATTCCTCCCTGAAGTATGTGTCAGGGAGGCGGGCAGCTTGAGTTTGAGATTAACTCCTTCAGCCAGATCAGAGGATACACTTGTATGTACAAGTGCATTAAGGATAGGTGAGACGGGATATTTATGGAACATAGGAAGTGTGGGTAGGGTTCAGAGGATTAATACTGGCCCAGCATTCGCCTTATAAGTTTGCAAGCAGTGACTTACATTACCATGAGGAAACCTCTGAGAAAAACTCATGGCAGACCAGTCGGCCCCGGGGTTTGAACCCGAGACCTCCCAAATACTAGCCAGCGTACCTTAATACATACTCGACTAACTAGCTTGGTCATACATACGAACATGTATATATATATATATATATATATATATATATATATATATATATATATATATATATATATATATATATATATATATATATATATATATATGTATATAGGTATATATGTATGCAGGTTTTCAAAGTGAAAACCTGCTAATAAGCGAAAATTGAATAATGCATGAGAAAAATTATGGTGGATGAAGTTAGCTAAAAATGTATGTAACGACGGGGCTAAGTCAGGAAAACGGCATAATTAAATGTAAGATTAGAAGTAAAAGTTTATTAGGACGAATTTGAGCCCTTTTCAACATATCACATTATGTATGGTTGTTTATTAAATAATAATCTCTTGTTTTGTTTATTATTAACGAAAACACGATTAAAACAATAAAAACGGTATTTTAGCAACTGGCCAGTACTTTGCGCAACATATTTGTGACTTTTAGGTAAAAATGTCACTTGGGTGTTACGTAACGTTTATAGGGGGGTGGAGAGGTTCATGAAAACGTTACGGAGCGTTACATACGGGGGGAGGGAGGTCCAAAAATCTTAAAAAATTGCGTTACGTATTACTTGAACGCTCCCTTAGCGAATTCACGCCGCTATATACTATGATCGTTGGGCTGTAATTCCCGAGTCAATTGCACCTCTTATGAGTAAAACCATTTTTCATGCAATGCAGAATTCGCCAGGTTAACATTCGCGAAAGTCAAAGTTCTTGAACACGATGCGGTATAGGCTGTCGTGGATTATCATGCACACTTTCCCGGACGGACGCAATATTTTCAACGGATCTCACTATTCACTGACGTTGACAATGCAATCTGTCACTCAACCAGTTTCTCAAATGTCTCCATTAAACGTCGAATTGAGGACTCTGCAAGACGATCATTGGCACCATAAATTAGACGAAATGCGGGTTTGCCTAACGGAACATTGCTTTTAGTAATGCAAATTCCTTAGAGAACTAGACTACTGAGCTAACTTGCTACAGTTAAATGAACTTTGCAGGTAGCAGAGCTATTTTTTGAGGTAGCTTGTATAAAACGCATTTGATCTGTTCTGAGAGATCTGAGGAATATGTGTTCTGTGCTATCACAGCGGTTACAAAAGGATTTTGAAGGATATATTCTACGAGAGCATTGACTTCAGTTGCATTTGAGGCCTTCCTACACCTTGTCTGAAGGTTCTTCGCAATCTTTGTTGTTCTAGTCAGAGTTTCTTAAATATTCAACTTTAACTGACATTTAATGCAATAGTCATTTCAATTATGGACGAATCTCCTTCCAATTTAGTCCTCTACTTTTGATCATCAGTTAAATTCTGCAGAATTCTGGAAATTTTATTTTCCAATAATTTCTTGCCAGATCTGAATGCGACGAATAACTTCAACTATAACTCAATATATAATTATATATAATATATATATATATATATATATATATATATATATATATATATATATATATATATATATATATATATATATATATATATATATATATATATATATATATATGGGTATATATATATATATATATATATATATATATGATTCTTATAAAAAAATACCGTTGTCAACTCCTAATATCAACAATACAATTTTTTTTTGAACACCATCACAGAATAACCCCAATTTCTTTGAATTTTATAGCAATCACAAATAACTTTTAAATTGAAATCATAACACAAAAGCTTAATTTCAGTAACTGCATGCTGGGAGATATATTCCAATAGCGCATTTTATGTATTCGAACATCAAGGCGTAAAATAACTTTTTTAATAGAGCAAAAGTGGAAGAAAATCTACCTCCGTACAAATCTCATCAAAATTAAGTTTTGAAAATCTACTTTCATATCCTTGTATACATAATTAAACCCACTAAATGAAATTGTTAGAGAAAAAAAAACATTTCATCAAAATATCGGAACATGTGAAAGTTCACATTATCAAAAATATTTAGTAGTAGTTTAATAGAGATACAGTCAATTTGATTCTATCAATTATTTGTCATGTTTATAGAGAACTAAAAAATTATCATAGTAGGAGGTGTTATTTCAAAGATGGAAATTCTTCTGAATTTATGCTGTTTGCACTATGCTTAGGTACCCAAACGGGTGCATTAACATTAAGCACGCTTTGGACACAGTTTCCGGAATTTTGGTACCAGCATTTGAATTTCTTTTTCTTCTTAAATTTCTTAATCGATCCTGGCCTTACACTTTCCGATTGATTTGAATCTTCAGTACTCTGATTTTCCATTTCTACACTGGAGTCCGACTTTTGAAAAACTGATAATGGTTGTGGTGACCTGGCGGGACTAGGACAGCCAGATCCTGACTTCAGTTTGATATTAAGAGCCATCAAATCTTGACTTTTATTGTCGTCATCAACATCTGAATTATTACAAAATGCTGTTTCAATAATTTCATTGTTATACCCCAATCCACACACCTGAAATTTTATTTTTGATTATATATATATATATATATATATATATATATATATATATATTATATTTATATATATATATATATATATATATATATATATATATATATATATATATATATATATATATATATATATATATATATATATATATATATATATATATATATATATATATATATATATATATATATATATATATATATATATATATATATATATATATATATAAATATATATATATATATATATATATATATATACATATATATATATATATATATATAATATATATATATATATATATATATATATATATATATATATATTATATATATATATATATATATATATATATATATATATATATATATATATATATATATATATATATATATATAAATTAGTAATTCAAACATGAAATATTATACAATGGAATTATTCATTATAAATGCTTTTCGCAGTACAAAATCGTGCTAGAAACGCATAAACTACTAGTACTTTCATTACCTCATTTCAAGTCAATAGCTCTATCATTATTTTTTCAACTATATCAAGTTCAAATCAACACGACCTGAAAGGACATTGTAAGACTTCTCCAAATACAAATCTGGTGTCTGCTCTATTCAAGGACCCTTTGATTGTGAGAAAAATATTGAAAAGGGTTTGAATGGAAAAACAGAAATAAACTTTTAATTTTTTCTGTGAACTTCGTAGAGGTAATCAAATAAATTGTGAGGCCTCGGCAGACCAGCGGTAAGGTGTACCGCCTTGTGCCGTTTGTAAACCGAGGATTGTGGGTTCCACCTTGCTCTTGGGTGTTGTGTATGTCCGGAATTTAGTGGTTCTATATATATAATTAAATTGTTGGGTAATGTACATAGTTTACAAGCCCATTGGCCGTTCGGAACCGGCGTTAAACTGTAGGTCCCTCGAGTTAAAAAAAAATAAATAAATTGTGTTCTATAACTCGCAAGAAGCATATTACATTATCAACAGTAACTTACATAAACACTTCCCAGCTGTACAATAAAATACTAGTGTTATAATATTATTTGTATTATATAAGCAAACCACCAATCCAGTTCAGAATCAAAAACTGTAAAAAATACAAAATGCTAAATCAAAATTTACAAAAACTATTATTTCTCTGTTAAGAGCAAAAACTACATCATCGTTCACCGCAATGAATGATTTCAAAAAGATACCTTTTTCTAAACAAAAATGGGAATTCAAAAATCTAAGCTACGGCAACATGAACTGTATCAATGCCACTTTAATAATTAGATATTAAGATTGTATCTTGGTTGCCAAATTAGTAGAGAAGTTGTCAAATAGATTGTTTCGATATTCATATGAAGCCCATAAAAATAGTTTGATTAACCAATTGCTTAATTTGTGTTAATTGAACATTTGCCTAAAATAACTCCATATTTCATCATTAAAAGTATATTGTACTACAGAATAACAAATATATATATATATATATATATATATATATTATATATTATATATATATATATATATATATATATATATATATATATATATATATTATATATTATATATATTTTTTTTTATATATATATATATATATATATATATATATATATATATATATATATATATATATATATATATTATATATATATATATATATATATATATATATATATATATATATATATATATATATATATATATATATATATATATATATATATATATATATATATATATATATATATATATATATATATATATATATATATATATATATACATATTTATTAATATATATATATATTATATATATATATATATATAATATATATATATATATATATATATATATATATATATATATATATATAATATATATATATATATATATATATATATATAATATATATATATATATATATATATATATATATATATATATATATATATATATATATATATATATATATATATATATATATATATATATATATATATATATATATATATATATATATATATATATATATATATAATAATATATGAAAAACGTGGTTCTCGGGATGAACCGCGTAAAAGATTTGAAAAATCTCGACGTTTCGGCTCCTTTTGCGAAGCCATCTTCAGGAGAATTAGAAGGGAAAATAATTCAGATACGTGGCCTCAATCTGCCTACTCCACGAATCGAATTAGGAGGAATCGGAAATAATACGATTGCGTGGTCTCAACCTGCCTACTCCACCAACCGTACTGCTTCCTGTCAACTCTGAAGTCTCAACCTGCCTACTCTTCAGAGTCAACTGACGGGCCGATCGTCGCGTGGCCGTATTTATATATATATATATATATATATATATATATATATATATATATATATATATATATATATATATATATATATATATATATATATATATATATATATATATATTTATATATATATATATATATATATATATATATATATATATATATATATATATATATATATATATAGGGTGACCCAGAGCTCTGTAATCGGTCCATAATTTTTTTGTTATTGAAGATATGGATATACGACTAGAGTGCCCGATTTCACCAATTAATTCCTAAGGTTAGGCAATACTTAAATCGGATTTAGGAATTCCTACAATTTACGTTTCACCACGCGTTAAGTAATGCCTAAGGACGATATGAAATACCTAACGTTAGGATAGCTTGTTAGGTCTGCCTAGAGTATTTAGGAAATGCTTATACTCAAATTGTTTAGTAGTCAATTGCACATCAAATTTGGGGTTATTTCCATAGAAATATAATTAAATTATTATATTTCTATCATTTTTTTTTTCTTCTAACTATCCTTTGTCAAATTTACAGTCTAGTATTAAACAGTGGTACCAATTGTATGTACAAAACATTCCAAATAAAGTTTTTAAAAAGGTATTTCTTAACTAAGGATTTCTTAGGTTGGTGAAATCCGATTTAGGTAAGTATCGGATTTAGGTATTTCCTATCGTAGGAATTTCTTAGTTAGGAACTACCTTACATCTTGTTGGTGAGCCAAGTCTATTCTTCGAAATTATTTTGAAGAAAATTCCGGTTTCGTCGGAAGTGATATCAACTTTGTTATTTCAAATGGAACATACTTTATATCTTTAGATTTTCAAATTTCCTATATAATACCTAGTAAAATTGTCATACTATTCTTCATACCTAAACTGAACAGTTTTCGAGTTATTCATTTTTTTCATGAAATTTTGAGTTGCGTCTTCAACAAAAATAGCCTATTACTTCCTTATTAGGTCTATTGATATGCGGTTGGGATTTTTGTAACCTTGAAATATTGTTTTAAATATTCCGTGTCAAACTTTGCCATATTTCTAACTAATTATGGACCGATTACGGAGCTCTGCGTCAGCCTATATATATATATATATATATATATATATATATATATATATATATATATATATATATATATATATATATATATATATATATATACTGTGATTAGGTTATTGGGTGAAACGGCCCAATAACCTAATCACAGTTTTATATTACGGAGTTAATTTTTTCCCACTATATATATATATATATATATATATATACACATATAACATATATCATCCCAAATTCAACATTAGTTTTTCCACTTACTTCTCTTATTTTTTTCTGTATGCTGTAGTCATCTTCTGCAACTGATTCTACTGGCCGTCCAGGTGTAATAATACGATCTACAATATATTTTCCTCGTCCACTTATGAATACACCAACATCTGTATCGTCACTATCATCAAATAGTGCTGGATTTTTAACCTTCGAAGTTCGTGCTTTATATTCTAATATAGATTTTGGAGGTGCCGGTGCAAATGTGTCTCCCATATAGTCCAGATTAGAATATATAAATAAATCTCTGCGAATATCTTCCGTATTGTGCCAAGCGTTCATGGTGTTATTTTAAATATATATATATATATATATATATATATATATATATATATATATATATATATATATATATATATAAATGAAAGTTCCGCAAGGGAAATACAAACACTCCTGAAAGAAAAAAAAACTGGGAATTTTTCGAAGAAATACAACATATGGATAAACAATGAAGTGGGTAGTGCCATATTTTTATGTGCACTGCAGGGGCAAGAAACACTTTAAGTTTTCCTAATTACGTACTTACAATATTGCGTTACTGTAACAATGATTGTTCTCTGATAATGACACTATACCTAACGAAGGTAAAATTTCTAATTTCTACGTGAAATTGGCACGAAAGTAGAAATACTAAAATACGAATTCAATACTCACTTTACGTTATCATCACCAACCTAACGTTACACGTAATATTAGGCAACTAACCTAAACTAAATAAAACTATATCATCATAAAATATATCGTCTGTTAGTCACCCACAGTGTTGCCAACCCCATCCTAGAGTCAAACTATATCGATACCTTGAAGCACAAATGTGCTATGTACGTTTCTTACTGTTTTAGGAAAACTCAAACTTAAGTTTTTATGGATGCATAACTCTGAAAAGGTAGCTCAATATATTTTGATATTCACTAACTTCATAGAACATAACCTTTGTAAAAATAATACAATCAAATTTTTCTAATTCCCGAACCACTTTTCGATTAATTTTGTGAGGACATAGCACCTTTGTGCTGGATATCAGGTATTCAAATTGGACATGGAATGCAATTTAATAATAAACTATTAAACATAAACTTCATCCGATCGAACGGAATAAATAACACACAATCCTCGGTTTACCAACGGTAGGGTGTATCGCTTGTAAACCGAGGATTGTGGGTTCGATTCCCACCTTGCTCTTGGATGCTGTGTATGTCCAAGGAAATTTAAAGGTTATAATTATGATTAACTGTTGGGTAATTACTCAGTTTCAATCCCATTGGAATTTCGAAACCGGCATAAAACTTTAGGTCCCTTGAGTTAAAAAAAGAACTTTTGTAACTTCGAATTTCAAGGTGAAGTGGGAATAATGTACTGTAACTGAGAGGACGAGAAAAGTTAATAATGAGACAAGATTGCTATGTAATTATTTATTTCTAAAAAAAAATTATTCTTTTAAGTTAAATATCATTTTCATCTATATCGTTCTCGTTTTCCTGACTCTGACTCCACACTGCAACGTCTCGAATACCCCTGGAGGATGGTAGGTTATTATAAAATGTTGCGTACTCTTGGGGTATAACACCTTGCTTGAGTAAGCTAATCAAGTCTCTCTTTTTCGCGATAGAAATTTCGTGATGGTTTTTGTATTTGCTTTTAGGAATTATTTTTTCCCAATGAATTTTGGAGGAGTTGACTTCAAAATATTTGAATTCGTCCTCAACTTCATATTTGTATCCAATAACTTTAGAATTTTTTTGGAATCTGAACCATTTTACTTTCAGCCAATTAAGTTTCTCCCCAGTTATTGATTTATTCTTGTTCATCACAAGAGTTTTATTTAAATATTCAGCATCATAAAATTCATTATACGTGAGGTGATGTACAACGTAGGGAAATGGCCTCTTTCTGCTCATTTCAATCAAAAGTTTATACTCGTTAGGCGAGTACAACTTTTTTGCCTTGCGAGCTCTTTCTATGGTAGCATGAATGCTGTCTGCTTCGAGGTAGCTGTGCCCACTTTCCATGAATTTCAAGTCAATGATTTGTGGATTACTTCTTCTATTTACCGCATAGAACATGCTTGCGAGAACATTTTGATTTCTATTTTGTCCTCCGCAAGTGTCGACATACAATACAAGTTGTTCAATCGAAGGAGTTAACGTGTCAATATATTTTAATAAACAAGTTGCTATTTCTGCACTGCCCTTTTTTCCGTTGGTTTCATCCCATAAAAAGCAATGTCCCTCTTCTCGAGAATTAAAGACAGTGAAGTTAAAAAGTGAAAGCTTTCTTTTATAATAAATTTGGCAATCACCTGCATACGGTAGAGTTAGCACTGCATGTAGATCGAAGGTTCCATAGCTAATTTTAGGATCATTTTTAGATGCGTTTTTGTCTTTTTCTTTCATTGTTTTTATTGCATCTTTCCGCCTGACATGCTCTTGGTATTTTATATCTGTGCTTTTAGAATTTAAACATGCTGCTTCATTGCAAATAGAACACTGGTCTTTCTTCGGCTTGAAAATTGCTAGTGGCAGATCATGCTCTTTAAATAATCGTCTAAAGACATTCTCACTCACAGCCCCAGATCCACATTTATCTTTATAGAGTGTATAAAGTTTTACAATTGAGAGGTCTGGTGAAAGGTATAATCTGGAACTTCGCTGGCGGCAGTAATGGGGAGGAACTTTGGGAAATGCAGCAAGAAATGCTTGAATTTCCCGCACTTTTTCGTTTGGAGTGCATTAGTCGCTGGCCTCCCTTTTCTTTTATCCTGGCCTCTATAGGTTCCGTTTAGACTTTTGTGAAATAGTGCATCGGTTGGAATTCTTTTCGAGATAGCAAAAGTGTTGCAGAAGAATTTTTGGCATACCCGTATGGTCTCACCGTTTCCATTTGGTAACTTGTAAAACCTGCTCACGGTTTTATCAATACCCGAATCTTGAGATCTTTTCCTCTTTCTTGCTACAAGGGTTTCTTCAATGAGGGAACACAAAAAATCTTTCTGACGTACTGTACTCCCAAAACTCCAATACTCATGAAACAGGGATGTCTGTTGTGCAACCGTGAGTGCATCTCTACATTTAAATCGACATTGGCAGTCTTCCAGATTTACCAATTTTCTGGAAATTTCACCTACTTACCTTCAGAAGAACTATCATGGCTAGGTTTGTCATTTATCTTCATCCGATTACAAAGCTCTACCATTAATTTTCCACCATTCATTTTAAATGAGTTTGTGAAAATAATAAAATGGGAAGACTGTAGTTAGAACCGAACAAAAACATTCAAAATGTGACAGTTTACACTTGTATAACCTCCACTGATTAATAAAACGAAGTGCACACAAGAACTATGTCCGGACATAGCACAAAATCCCTCTTAGAGTAATCAAGTGTGGGACATACTACATTTGTGCATTTTTAAATCATTCACTTGAGGACATAGAACATTCACATTCTCTGTTGTTAAACCAATTTTTGTATTTAGTTGGACATAGAACAGGAGTGCGTTTGAGACTATTCCGCATCACCAAAGTAGTGTTACCAATATCTTAAAACTAAATAAAATAGACATAGCACATTTGTGCTTCAAGGTATCGATATATTTGCTGAAAATAACCTGTAAATATTGATTGAAAACTCATAAATTTAAAGCTTTTTCTATTTCGTATTATTCAATACGAAATCAGTAGAAGATCATCTGATCATCAAACGTTGAATGGGATAAATGAAATAAAGTTGAAAATGCAAGATGTTTTTAATCATAATGATATATACATAACATGTTAGATATGATAAGAGCGACTATTTTATTTTCAATTTGCAAATCTTCTTGATTTCTCGTTTCATCTTCGTTTTTGAAATGATACTTATTTTTATTGAATTTCTTTTCATCACTCTAACCTAAAAATGGCGACGTACTGCACTCATACTCATACGGAAAGGCCTTTTCTGCGAAACTCGATACAGTGCTCGGCTTCGCATCGGGGCCGTGAACTCTCGATTCGCAAAAAAGGCGTTTCCGGAACTCGTACGTGTTATATATTTGGCAATATGAATTCAGTTTTTGAAAAGCATTCATTTTATTTGTTACAATATTGATAATTATATTCTAAGTTACAATTATGGAATAACTGATTCTCTAGCAAAGGCTTAGCTACGAATGAATTATATTATGAGTAGTTGTTGAACTCTGGTTCCCAAGTGTGCTAGCTAATGTGGGATGAGTTCTACGAATGGAAAGATGATATTGTCTACGGTAGTACTTCTTCCCTAAGATCCCAGTGCCGGATCGTAACTTGCGTAAAATACTATTATCCACAACAATTAATTAATATATGTGTTAATTATGCGACTTTTATTGAGTAATGCCATGCATTACCTTATAGAATTGAATAGTGATGACAGTTTGATGGAATAATATTAATCAATCGTTGCGTTTATATGTCACTGCATTTATAGATACCTGTATCTACTGTAGTAATGTCAGTTGGTTTGTGAGTTATTTGGCAGATAATTTTTAAGTTCAGTTATACATACTATTATTTTATTTATTATTTATTTAATTATTTTACAAATTATTGTACACGCAAATAAAAAAAATTGACAAATTACAAAAAAATACGTAGGTACAAAAGGTGAGGCTTGTTTGTATAGTTTTGGGAATATGATAGAAATGTAGCTGCAGGGGTCCACTGGAACATTTGATTTTACCTTCGAACTCGTGCGATTCATTACGGACTTTCTACATACTGATAATATTTTCAAAAACTATTATTATTGATATTCAAAACATCTGCCATGTGACGTCACAGGTAACCACGCCCCTTTTTCGTTGGGTCCAACTTTTTAAATTTATTCGAGGGTTTCAACATTCGTGGAAAAATCTAAAATTTTGGAAATCCGTTTAAAAGGACTCACTCATTTACGTTCTTGTAAAAAGAGTTTGTGGGTTAAATACAGGGCCGGCCTAAGGCGAAAATTGCAAGTGTGCTAGACTCAAATTTGATGCCCCTGCCGGGGGGTCTGGGAGGTATGGAATTTTTTGAAATTTAAGGTCCAAAAACACAGTTTTTGTGCACTTTTGCGCCTTGTAGTACATTAAATTTATGTATGTCAATTTGATTCATCATTGATTGACTTGATATGTTCAGTACTCTTAGTTATACTATTACCACTATTATGTCAAATAAACTAATGAAAGCTCAACTCTAGGTAACGTTGCAATGATTTTTATGCTTATACTGCAATTACTAGCTAATGCGGGAATCACCGTCCACCGGACCTACGATAAATTTCCATATGTCATGGGTGAAAGAAAATAAAGCAACAGAACATAGTGAACCAATAATGACAGTGTTTATTAAATACAAATACAAAAAAAATTATTAACTATTAGGATAGTACCTACATAGTCTCTTTTATTATACATTTTATACATTCTTGCTTTCATTTCGGAGAATGAATTTACTATCTTAATTTCAGACGCCAATTAGCTAGAAAATCAAAGCCAGGGGGGGGGGCAGGAAGATGAGCCACAACACTTTCCACGTCCCGCCAGGAGATGACTGTTCTACTGACCTTTGTCATCAGACTTACTGTATTTCAGAACTCATTGTGGTAGCCGGGTAGATCTTCGGTTTTACCTTGAATTTTAACTGTAATAGTTTTAAGACAAAATTCCTTCTAATAGTCGGCGGCAAATCATTGGAAGCTTAAGATTTTTAGCTGTGTGAATTAATTTTACAATCCACAAACTGGCAACGACGCTAGGCGAGGGGTGTAGAGGGGAGTGTACAGCTGTTTAGGGTTCCAATGATACGCCGGCGAGTATAGTTTAAATATTTCTGCCCAAAATTTAAATCAGTTTCTAAAAAGTTTCCAAATTTATTTTTTTTTACAAAAATGGGTCAATTTAATGCCCCTCCAAAAGGCTTGAGTGTGCGGCTGCATACTTCGCACACCCCTTAGGCCGGCCCTGGTTAAATATATCTATGTACTTGCAGTTTTCGAAAATATGATTATATTCCCTTAAAGTAAATAAAGAATACTTCACAGAAATTTTTCTATAAACTGAAGTAGATTTTATACTTTTCTGGTAAACAGGAGCGGTAAACGTAATGACTTGGATTTAAATACAAGAATCTATTTACTTTTTATAGGGATGAGGAAATGTCCAATCCCACAGTTTGAAGAATTTCATTTGAATAGCAAAATCTGTTCTACTCCAAAAAACAGTCTGATTATTGTAGAATCGGTACCCTACTAGTATAACTCAGTATTTAGTTGGATTAGCAGATGAATGAATAAAATATCTAATGACATATGAATAGTTTTTATAGTTATTAACGTAACAAGGTCGATATGTAGCAAATAACGGATGAGGTTGGATATTGTAATCCTCGGCTGCGCCTCGGATTATAACTAACCGAATTCGTTATTTGCGTATCGGCTGTGTGTCGTTAAAAATTTTTCGTAATCCCGTTGAAAGATTATATTTTGATTCCGAAGAAAGAAAAAACCCCGTACCTCGCAATTCTAAAGAAAAATCCCAACGTCGTGCACTCTGTTGTCATGGAACAGTTTGACAGTTTTATAAACAACGTCAGTTTTTTGTGTTCTCAAGTTCGCTTCAACGACGACAATGAATGAAATTGAGGAACAAAATCAAATTCCTTGAGAAATATTGGGAGAATCATGTGCAGTGCAGCGAGTGTTGATTAACTGCCGAAAATAACTCAAGAGCGATATCAAAAAGAATATGAAAATTTTGAGATGTGCCGTAAAAGCAAGAATGTAAAGGTGGTTAATGAAGATGTATGTATTATTAGCCTATGCGAAATGAAAATCAGAGGTTTATTCTCCCAACTCGCTGTGGACCAAGATTTCAATGTTGTTATTGTAAGCAGAATGATGTTTTGAAATAAATATTTGAACAAGTGATTTCTTAACGGCCGCCGGCCGTTATGAAATTATAACGGCCGGCGGCCGTTAATTAACACTGACTTTTCAATTGTCATCTGAATACCGTTAAATCAAAATAACAGTATGGGATTACGAAAAAATATGAAACGTAGCCAATATTTATGTTACATTCAGGTGCAAACCTACAAAAGAAATGCTTAGTATTATTCAGTAGGCTTTTTCTCAAAAATAAGAATATCTTCTGCTTATTATAACTTGATAAAACATTATCCTTTTCTGGGAACAGAATCCATGTATTTATTTTTTATGGTGAAGATATGTAAAACCTCACATTGAATTGAATTGGCATTTACTTGGTGAAAGTTCATATTCATAACTTTATAAAGAAATAAAAAACTAACTTTTCACAGGTTGAAATAAAAATCTATTGAGTAAACGCGTTTCGTCATAACATTGACTTCATCTCGTACTAAATTATGTTATTACAAAACAATCTATTTATACGAAAATTGAATATAACAGAGGGGTTCCTAGAGAAACTATTTCTTTATAAAGTCATAAAACCTCTCAGTTTACAGAATTTCGTGTTTGAATAGCAAAATCTGTTCTTCAAACAAACTTTTAAATTATTGTTTAGTTTTTCTAGTATATAACTCATTATTTAGGTGTATAAGGTCATAAATGAATGAAATATCAATTTACATAGGAATAGTTTATCAAATATGACAACAGAAGCCAATAACGATCCTTCATTCAGGTGCAAAACTTTAAACAAAAATTGAATATTGAGCATTATTCAGTACCTACTGTTTTTCTCAAAACTAAGAATATCTTCAACTAGACATTGATACAATAATTAATATTAAACATATTCTCACCTTAGAACAGCAGTACCAAGCTTAGCTAAACCTTACACATAATAGGTGTTAGTACCATTTTAGAGGGTGGAGAAAAATAAAGTACAACTTTGTTCTTTGACCAAATTCTGCAGTTGAGTTTTCAATATTAGTAGAACTACCGTTGCTACATTCACTTTCAACAGAGGAGTATAGATGCCGGCCATTTTGCCTTTAATTGATCTCTAAATGCTAAAATGAAAATATTCATTGACACTTGATTGCAAGTCCATACTTGATTCTTTTGTTTCATTTGTTCTAGAATATGAACATCGTTCTTAAAGTTTATCATCACTTCAGTTGGGCTAACGTGAAAAATTTGTGGTAATTATGGAGTTACGTCCAGAATAACCTATTTTGTTGCAATTTCGGATTCTTGCTTATTTTGGGTTGAAAAAGCCGAATATGAACCCTGATTTTATCGCTTTCGCACCTTTTTTTTCAGAAATTAAGCTAACTTGTCCTATTATGACCTCACAAACCTAACCTTCGAGTTCAAGAAAGTATTAGATGAATTTCAATTTGAAAAAAATCGTCTTTTTCAAAATAAAATTTATCTATTTCATGAATTCGATACTTTCTTGCACTAGGAGGTTAGGTTAATGAGAATGAGTTAGGTTAGACTAATTCACTTCATATTATGGAAACAAAAATGGATACTATTTATCACTAATCAAATTTATATGCCATTTTGGGAATATAATAATAATAATAATAACAAGGGACTTTATTTCAACCTTAGTGAAGAAGCTAAAAGCTTCTCCACTTAACTGAGGACCATAGTATACATCACCTATTTTGTAATATACTCAACAGATCCACTTACAAAATATATAAACAATTAAATATGAATAAAACAATATAGATACAAAATTAAGACATCACTTTAACACTTCATTTGGCTATCTGTTGTCCATTTGACGTTGCAAGATATATTCTTTAATATAATATTTGAAGCCTGTACGCTTATCCTTAATGCTTTGCCTTGTGGAATATCATTGTATAACTTGCACAATTAAATGAAAAGGAACGTTCGAAAAATGAGGTATCATGCTTAGGAATTGTGAGCTGGTCTGCAATGCCCCTAATATTGACATTATGACATTCAGATTTAAATTTAAGTTTTTCAAATAGATATTAGAATGGCTGACAAGACTCAGTAATTTTGTGTATTGAACAAGTCAAGTGAACAACGCGTCTGCTTCTCAGTTTTAACCATTTAATATCATTGATGTAACCAGTACAATGCTCCCTACGTTTTATTGGACAAATATAACTTATATTATATTATGTATATATACATTGAATGCAAATAATCAATTAACTGTTTAAAAATTTAGGGCAACCACATTCAACATCTCATGGTTAGGAACATTTACTAGCCTTACAGTCAGGCACCACTGGTACGATACTGCGATGCGTTGCATCGTCGCAACGGATCAACGCATTGTATGCGTTGCGTCGATGCACGACGTCGCAACACAAGAGGGTGCGCACGCCGTCGCAGCGAAGCGTCTCAGTTCAGCCGTAGCCTACCGAGAGTTCTAGCCCGGACACTGCCTCGGTGACGTCACGAGAGAAGTTGAATTCATCGATGTCGCCGTATAAAGGTGTTATGTTATTTTCCGATCTAGTGGATATTTATAAGGATAAAATTATAGAAAGCGCCAGTGCTAATAAATTTTATTATTTGTGTTCATGTTTTTAATATTCTTTACCTATATTTCTGGATAAAAATAAGTACATTAATAAATTTGATAATTTAATAGAGCCGCCTGTAGGTATGTAACAATATATATACATACATGCAGTACTTCAGTAGACAGTGAGCTATACCAAAATTAGTTTTATTTAATTACTTATTTTATTTATTTTAAGAATTTGATTGGGATATATATATGTTAGCCGAAATTTGCACATACAAGTACACTTAGGTGCAATTAACAAAATTATGAAACTTAGAAAAGTCTTTACATTTGTATTCTGCTGAGATTTGTATAATTTATGTGCAAAATAAATAAATAAATAAATTAGGACTATCTATACAGGGTGTCCACTTAGTGCGATATCAAACATATTTATCTCATTACTGAGTCGCTATAAAATAAAAACAGAAATAAATACAGAATGTTTGATACTTACTGGCAAAAATATTTTTGTATATACAGGGTGCTCCCTAAATGTGTGATTTACTAAAACTACACAACGTTGTTCTTATAAATCAAACGGCTTATATCTTTTTATATTTGGAATCTCATTAAAAATTTAAGAAAATATGATGTGTCATATTGTTTCTAACCTTCAATTTTTGCTTCTAAGATTATGGCAAAAAAAATTCCCTTTTTTCAATTTTGCCTCGGTATAAAATTTGAACGAATGAGATAGAGAAAATAGTGTTCTTTTATTTTAGCATTCTAAAAGCTATATAGTGTATATGTAAAATAAAATCATTTGTTATGTTGATATTCAAATTGGGACGAATAATTTGACAGTTGATATAATCTGAAAATATGTTTTTAGATCTGTTAAAAGTTTAGAATAGGAAAGTGATACCCAATAAGGAAAGGACATCGCGTAAGGAGATATTGCTCGATATCGCACAATGTGGATGGAAACTCTGAATAGCAGCCATTATTTCTACAGCATGTCCTGAATGTCACTAGCTGAATTTAAAAAAAATAACTGAATTTGTTAATTTTTTTTCAATTTTTTTTAAGATTTAGTAAATAGAAGCCCGGGAGATTTGTCATGGAATTTCACCGTTGAACAGTGAGTTGCTATCGTGGAAAACAGTTTGTAATAATAAAAAGTATTTAAAAAGTATGTAAAAAATACCAATTTGATCATCAGAAATTTTCAAATTAAAATAATTACTAAAATGAACTTGAATAATATCAGAAATACTACCCGTAAGTTCTTCAAATGTATTAATAATGTCTTATTTTACATTATTTTGTTTTTCAACCATTTGCCGTTCCTCAATTTCCAATTTTCGCAAAGAAGGTGATTTTCTTTTGGGTGCCATTTTGGTTGTCATGTAAGATGGCTGATTTTCAAAGATAGTGGGGTAAGCATTTTCTGTAAGTTTTACTCTGTCCCGAGAAACCTTTAAATTGTTCCATCCGGCCTAGTAACTATGTCTTCATATTGCAATTCAAAATTTTCCCGGTGAATACATTTTAACCATCTTTTTCTTTCGTTCTCGTCTCTCGGGAAACGGAAAACTGTGACCCTATCGGTTCTATTATAATTGCTTTTGCAACCAGCACCACAGCATGCAGTGGGCATTATTCTAAATAACATTAAGATTATCTATATGTACAACAGACCAATTTAATTAACTCACCATAAAAACAACAAATTCTTGTATTAAACACAATAAAATAGTCAATAGACTAATCCAGTTCTATTACCTAATTACCAAAGTAATTAATTACATAAATATTGCACCTGTACGATTTATGCAAATCAACTGATATGTGAGACGAAGGAATTCAAGCGCCGCGACCAACTTCTCTCGTGACGTAGGTTCGGGAGTGGGGATGATGGTCCAGGCTAGAACTATCGGTAGGCTACGGTTCAGCCCTTCCCTCTAGCAGTGGAACACTAACGCAGTGCATCACCCTCCCTCGCGCTTCGTCTCTTGTCCATCGATCCGTTAAAACGTCGCATGTGACGATTCAACGCATTAATGGGGCATGTCATTAAATAAATATTATGTAAAATGTCGCAGCGTTGACGCAACACAACGCATCGCACCAGTGGGGCCTCACTCTTTATACATACCACTGCAAGTGCAAGTCCTTGACTATCTTGAACATTATCCCCGTTCAAAAACCTCACAGATTATTGTATAGAAATTTTTTGTTACCCACTTCTACACTACTGCGGCAACTGTAATATAAACATAAATATGTTTTCTACATGATGAGTGAATGCGTTGATATTGAAAGTCAACAGAAAGCCTCGGGAGTGTTATTCAAATCTATTTAAGACGATTTTCAAGATTTTCGTTGGTGTGATATTATAAAATTCTCGTGTCACAGTTTTCGTTCCCATACTCCTCCGAAACGGCTTGACCGATTCTCATGAAATTTTGTGAGCATATTGAGTAGGTCTGAGAATCGGTCAACATCTATTTTTTATCCCCCTAAATGTTAAGGGTAGTCCACCCCTAAAATTTTTATTTTATTTTTTTGACAAAATTTTTTGTTTTTATTTTTTTATGATACAACATACAAAAATACATACAATCCTCAAATTTCACCCTTCTACGGTCGACCCTTATTTTTTATTTGTTAAACTCCTTCGAAATGACTCGACCGATCCTCATGAAATTTTGTGTGCATATCGGTTAGGTCTGAGAATCCGACAAAATCTATTTTTCATCCCCCTAAATGTTAAGGGTAGTCCACCCCTTAATTTTTTTCTTTATTTTTCTGATAACATTTTCTGTTCTATTTTTTTTATGATACAGCATTCAAAAATATATACAACCCTAAATTTTCACCCCTCTACGATCAACCGCTATTTAGATAGATAAAAATAATTTATATGGCAGAACAACGTTTGCCGGGTCAGATAGATAGATAGATAGATATGTAGATAGATAGATAGATAGATAGATAGAAAGATAGCTAACTATCTATCTAGATAGATAGAGATACATTAGCAGATAGATGAATATATAGAAAGAGAGATAAATAAAAATAATTTTTATGGCAGAACAACGTTTGCCGGGTAGGGATGGCAAAAAATATAAATATATCGATATAATCATCATATGATATATCGAAACCTGTATATCGATACAAGCGATATATCTAAACAAAAATATCGATATTATGAAAAATATCGATATATCTTTTTATTATATTCAAATCATTCAAATCTAAAGTTTTTGAAACGTAAAGTACGTCTGAGTCTGAGAAAATATTGAAAGGTAATACATTAAAAAAAAGTGTATTTTTTGATTAAGTAAGTACAAGTTAAAACTGTTAAAAGTGTTCCACAAAATTGCATGTTTTTACAAAAAAAATGAAAATGTATTTTCATGACTACTAGTCCAAGGCGTTTCTACATTCATTCGACTTTCGGGTTGGGATGGACATTTTTTCTTTTTTGGTTCATCAGTCTCGTTTTTCTCCTCAGTTAAAAGTTGTAAGATGGAGGAGTGTTTTGGTTTCAAATGTGTTTTCAAATTTGTTGTATTGCCCGAAGTCTTCAGCACCTTGGCACACAAATTGCATTTAGCAGTATTTGGAGTCACTCTTTGAAAATGTTTCCAAATGTTACTTCTCGGAGGAGCCATATTTTGAGGACCAACAGTCACTTTATATTTATGTAATAAATCAAGTTTATTTTAATTTCAACTTCACTAAACTTTTGAACATTCACACTATCATTTATTCACAGCAAAACACTTTCAAAGCTCTTTGCAGATTGCAGAAAAATATTTGTTGAGGTGTATTTATAAACTTTGGACGGGTATTCCACGACAAACATTTTCGGGGAAGAACTTAATTCCGTTCAAGTAATTCAAAGGAATGCCGATTACAGCCGATAATTCGGGTACCTATCGTATCAAATACAGGTACCTACTAAGTTATTTGCGCTTCTCGACGCTAGATGGTGCTAAGAAATTTAACGAATGTTGGTGATAAAACAAACTAGATTGAAATTTCGCCAAATTGTGGTGTGTGCAATTTGCAATTAATTAGTTTTTTGATATAGGTATTTACACTAAAATATCGATATATTTTGCGATATATCGAAACTATTACATCGATATTTATATATCGATATATTTGAAAAAGTATCGATATATTGAATATATCGATGTATCGTTGCCATCCCTATTGCCGGGTTAGATAGATATGTAGATAGATAGATAAAAATAATTTATATGGCAGAACAACGTTTGCCGGGTCAGCTAGTATATATATATATATATATATATATATATATATATATATATATATATATATATATATATATATATATATATATATATATATATATATATATATATATATATATATATATATATATATATAGGGTAGACTGGGGAGGATCAGACACTTTTTTTTTATTTTGTAATATTCGCAATGTTTTGGTTCTTGGAAAAATATTAATACTTGAAATCTTTCGCTACAAATATTGTTATTATAAATTAATATTGTTAGTTGGATTAAAACATTTTGCAACATTGTTTTTTTCCTAAAAAAGAAAACTGTTCCAAATGACGAATGTCCCCCTTGGCTGGGGTAGCTCCGACAGCAGGGTGGGGTAGAAATGACGCTAATTGTGGTGCATTAGACATTAACGTATTATTGTTTAATGAATAAAAAAATACAAAACTTTATTAAAAAAATATAAACAAGAATTAAGTATGTACATAACTTACTTAGGAAACATTATATCGGCTTAAATCTATATCAAAATTGTACATAGTACTTGCTCTTGATGTTCCGGGAGGATGGATAGGTGCTGGCATTTTCAACTCAATTTTGTCTCTCAAAATGATGACAATGCCTGTAACAGTGGGCTTGCAGAAAGTTGTAGAACTTTTTCTGCGCAAAAAATCCGCAGTGTAACTTCCTTGCTCAGGATTATCTTCTATTATGCATCCTATATAAAACTTATCACCAGTTTTACATTTGAACTTGACCAGAACAAAATCAAACTTGATCGCACAATTTAAATTGATCGGTTTGGCTATAATCATCGAAATCACTTAGTGTTTCATGTAATGGCCCAATTGAATCGTCTGTGTCAGCAACGCTGAATGTTTCTGATTCTTCTGAATCTGAAGAATAAAATTCAGCCCTTTTTTTAATTTTCTTAGCCGCTTCCTTTTTTTCAGCTGCAGTTTTTTTCATGTTTCTGTTCCTTTCCAGTTCCATTAAACGATCCTTCTCCGGGGTGTCTGTATATATACCTGATTTTTCCCTTTTTTTAGATTTGGGGGCAGCGATTTTTGGACGTAAACGATCCGGAGAAACAGTTCTCTTTCCTTTTTCACTTATCACTTTAGGTGCTTGCAAAACAGTTGTTATTCCAGTCTCGTCAAGATTGTAAATATCTTTTGCTTCGAAATTATGTTTCTTTAAAAGATTGCTCAAATTTTCAAAAAATTCTGCTACTACTATTTTATTAAATCCGGAAGCACGAGCAATGCTTGTATTTTCTGGTTTGCGAAGGCTTAAATTAATATTCCTCTTCATAAACCCATACATCCAGTCAACACCTGCAATTTGATCTGATTTCCATCGAGTGGGATATTTAATATTATTAATTTCCGCATACTCAAATGCAAATTTTCTAGTTGAAAAATTTGTCAAGTCATACTTTAATAGCGAACATTTCTTAAAGTATTCAGCAAGCTCAGTTTCTTGGTTTTGCGTGAAAATTTGGTTTGACGTGTATTTTGAACTGTAATAATTCGATTCATCATCGGTGCTTTGCCCAGAATCACTGCCATGTGTATTTTGTTTTTTCTTTATTCTTGTTATAATGGTAGTGCTCTTTAAATTATATTTTAAAGCTGCTGAAGTTGGCGTTTCTAGTTTTCGGATGACATCTTGAACTGCTGATTTCATTGCCTCTTCTGAAATTTCAGTTCGGTTTGTCTTTTTGATGTATTTCCGTGGCATTTTTCTGTAATAAAGATAAAAATTTCAAATGAAAAACTATGGAAGTAGTTGGTACTATTGTGCTAACAGTAAACTTTTACAATATGGGGTGGATTCGACAGTGTCGAATGCTACCCAAAATAGATTGTCGAATGGTCCCAATAACCACTTGTTTCTTTTAAAAATTTATGAAACCTACATAATTTAGTTATTAGTAAAAAATAATGTTACTTACCAACTTAGTAAACATCAATGTTTATTACAGTTAATATATTTATTGTTTATAATAAAGGATGGCACGAAAATTTTTGGAATTTTAAACACTGTAATTTATAAAGCACTTGGCGAAAAACAGCAAACGCGTGTAACGTCTACTACATTTACAGGACAACCAAAATATTTTGTGGGGTTATTTTATGGACTACCTCGAGTATTCACGAATTTTACCGAAATTTTAGCGTTTTATTTTGCGGCAAAATTGACACTGTCGAATGCACCCCAGTGTCGGATCCTACCCAGTCTACCCTATATATATATATATATATATATATATATATATATATATATATATATATATATATATATATATATATATATATATATATATATATATATATATATATATATATATATATATATATATATATATATATATATATATATATGTATATATTGTTAATAAAACTCTAGAGTTCCTTTAAACTTTCTAATGACGAAAATGAGAAACAGTAACCATCATTAAGAAAAGAAGTTGTACCTACAACAGACTACACACTACAGGTTAGTTGACGCCATTATATATCTCGCCGTCGCGAGGCATAGAGCACACTTTGGAGTCAACCTTACAAACATTAAATCAAAAAGCACTAACACAGTACCAATTCCCAGAAACTAAGGGTTTCTCATAATCACTCAAATAATGCGGGAGTTTACGAGGTCTTCCGTAACAGGCTATAAGGTTGTACTAATACTTGGTGTAGTACAAGATTCAGAATTATCAGTGTTACTACTTTCAGATAAATTCAATGGCTCAACAGTATTTTGATATTCGTTATCATTTATGACAGTATTATGAAAACTATTATTTAAGGTATCTTTAGAATTATTTGAAAGGGTATCAAGATCAAAATGATGATTGTATAATGTACACTCAGTAGTAAAAGGTAAATTGGTTTTATTCAAAAATTTCCTGTTTCTTCTAAGGATTTTACCATTTTCATCTTTCACTAGGTAAGACCTACCATGGACTATTTCCTCTCACCCATATATTTCCCTTTTGATTTTGATTCTTGAATAATTTTATTTATAATGAACATTAGTATTTTAAAATGGAACCTAAGATCAATTACTAATAATAAATATCATTTAATACATTTGATTGATGACATCATTCCGCATATCATTTCCCTATCAGAAAAATTTATTAAACCACAATATATTTGCAATATAATGCGATATCACCCCATTCGGGAAGATAGAACAGATGGTAAAGGGGGATAAGCTTTTCTCATAAAAAATAATTTACATCCTACAATAATACAGCAAAATCTTCTTTTATTACCTAATAGAACCCAAGTTCAATCTATCTCTTTAAATAATGTCACACTCATTAATATGTGTAATCTACCAGGATATAATCTTTCAATTGATATTTTAGAAAGTACTGTTCCTCATTATCGTTCTTTTATATTAATGAGAGACCTTAACTCTTAGCATACCATGTGGGGTTCGAGCAAATGTAATTATAATGACCATAAGGTTAAAGAATTCGTGGACACATATAATGATACTACCACTAGAATCACACCACCAAATCAACCCAAAAGTTCCCCAGATGTTACCATATCTTCTGCAGATATTTGTAGAAAAAGCTCATGGAAAACCAGAGATTCTCTCACCCATCGGGCTAACGGATATTGTGCTAGAGAAATAGAGTTATTAACCCCAATATGTGACACAATTAATATGAATGATATTAATTTTAATAATAAGGAAAAATCTGAGTTGATAATAACACTTCTTAATGAACTCATGTATCATATCCATAAGAAAATAACTCTGCACCTGGTTTTGATGATTTGGACTATTTATTATTCAAAAATTTAAATGAAAATATTTTAACTAAACTTACTGAATTATTTAATCAGTTATTCACATATCCTTTTCAAATAACTAAAGTAAATAACACTTTTATTTTATTATTTCTCAAAAATGGACGTGATGGAAATATACATTCTAATTGTCGCCCCATTTCTCTAGTTCCTTGCATCATAAAAATTATGGAATTGATTCTTAATGCAAGTATTGAAAACATTGTAGAGAATAACAATATTTTACATCAATATACAAAACGGTTTTCGGGAGGGCAAATCCATTAATGACTGCCTAGTAAATATAGTCAATATTGATGGCAGACGAGGAAAACCCGGATATTGTTGCAATTACAGAGCACTGGAGATGTGAAGAGGAACTGAAAGCATGTACCTACACTGAATGAATATACCTTAGTCCCTTGCTATTGTCGAGAGAAGAATGGTCATGGAGGTGTTGCAATCTACAGTAAAAATAACCATATTTGTTCTGACAGGTTAGACTTTAAATCCTTAAGCATCTGTAAAATTTTTGAAATCATTTTGAAGATAAAGTAATGTTATGGTTGACAAAACAACGAGGTCCGACGAAATAAGTGAAAATTATTGCAAACACTGCAAAAAAAAATTATTTTTTCGTTTGCTGTGACTTTTGTAAGAGTACTTCCCACCAAAGTTGTGCAAAAAGATGTATTAGTAGGCCCTGGTGCCAGTAATGTAATTTACTGTAAGGATCAGCCAATAAAGAAATATTTTATTCATTTATTTAAACGCTGTTGTAAAAAAAGCTTTTTATTTAATAGTGGGTATCTTCAATTTTGATATCTTATCGAACTCTCCACATGCCAGAGACTTTCTACTTTATTGGAGAGATTTCAAGAAAAAATAACCAACTCATCCTGAGTCGGGCAAATGCCTGGATAATATATTCACCCGCCTCACTCTGCCCTGAAATTTCTATCTGAGTTAGAGTTCAACACGCCAACAAATAAATTATTCGAAAAACGAATTATCAATGATGAAACCACCGAAAATTTAGCGAGAGAACTTTCAAAAACTGATTGGAAAGATATTCATATCTCTCCTGCTGATTCCAATGAACTGTGGAATGCTTTTCATGACCGTTTCTCTGATATTTTCAATCGACACTTTCCAGAAACTGTACAAAATAATAGTTTTGAGTGATAAGTATCACAAATTTCAAAACTTTCATGTCTTTAGGGGATAGGACAGATCATTTAGAACATACTTTGTCTCTACATTTTTTTTGTAACTAATTAAATAAACGCGTAAATAGAGAAAAACATACAAAACTGCTATCTCAACAATACAAATAATAACTGAGATTGAACTCTCGCACATCACTTGGTGAAACATCATAAAGAATAAAGTATAAACTTTAAAATAAAAACACTTGCTTTATGTTTCACAATATAAAATATTTTTAGATACTGTATTTAGCTTTAATGAAAACTCGACATGTTTCGAGTTATGAACTCATTATCAAGACTAATAAGGTCTTGAGTGACGTCATGCGCACGACGAACGTAAAATGAAACACGGGAGCATACGGCCCTTCAGTTAAGTATTATCAACATGTATTATTATTGTATGGTTTTGTAGCCAATTGTTGAAATTTTAATGTTATTAAATACACATTCAGTTGAGTAAGCGTTAATGAAATATGATTTCAGATTCAAATCCAAATTGATAATGACTGTAAACCTATGAGTGAAACGGAAATGGTATTGGAAGAAGACAATTTAGGCTTAAGCATAGATGAAGAAAAAAAAAATAATATTTCGTTTCAGGACACAAGTCTATTGGATATTGACAATATGGATATAATATTCAATGACTCTGCTAACGTTTCCAGTGGCAAAGCCAATTGGTAATTATTATATGAAGATTTACACCTGTCGATAAGTAATTCTATATTATTGTTTTTCAGGCTGAAGCCATTGATGCAATCATAAACACTAATGCAGTTAACGAATTAAAAGAGGCAATACTGACTCAAAACGATGGAGCGGTTAGTCCTGCTAATATTGTTAACAATCAAGAAGTTGACCTGAATGACGAAGAAGTGGATTCCGACAATATTGTGCCCAATGAAGAGTCATTCCCGAAGAAAAAGTGCCTTTAAATAGTGAGAATAGCTTAAGTTCTTTTGATGAAGAGTCGAAAGGATGGTCAAAAAAAATGGAATAAAAAGAAAATATTGCAATCAAACTAGGGATATTCGTATAAAACGAAAAAATAGCAACAAAAAATATGTTTCGCAAAATGAAAAGACTGTATACCCCAAAGAATTTAGAGATTATCATTGCAAATGCAGATGTCATGAGGAGATATCCATTGAAAGAAGAAAAATTGTTTTCAAAAGTTTCTATGCTTTGGGTGTTGATTACAATAGCCAAAATATGTTTTTATTTGCCCATGTTACCGAAAAACTTATCAAGAGGAAAAGGGTGAAAGAATCAAAGAGGAAATATACAAGGGAATACAAGATAGATAATGTGGTGATAATTTGCCGGAATCATTTCATACATATTTGTCTACAAAACGAATTAACACTGCATTGAAGAAAATAAATAGTGAAAGTGTGAGAGATAAAAGAGGACAGTCAGGGGGTAGTAACAAGTTAGACGAAGAAAAACTTGAAGTGAGGAACCACATAAGAAAAATTCCAACCTACAAATCACATTTTTGTAGATCAATGACCGAAACAAAATATTTACCGACAGAAATTACTCTGCTCCTTATGCAAAGTCTTTAAGCAAGAGGTAGATAATCCAGTATCTCAATCTACATACAATAGTTAATAGTATATTTTAAACAGAATTCAATTTAAAACGGAAACCTCTTAAAAATGATACATGTAGTAAATGTGATTCTTTCACAACTGCCATCTACAAACAACGAAGAAGAAATTAAGAAGATCAGTACAAATCATCAGACACATCTTAAATTGGCCGAAGAAGCAAGATTAAAATTTCAAAGTGACTTACAGGATGCCCAAAAAATGTCTTCGAAGAAACATTATCATTTGACCACCAAAAAAATATTACCATTACCCAGGATACCTACAAATATAGTTTACTATAAAAGAAAGATTATGTTGTACAATCTGGATGTACATTCAGGAAAACCCAACAGATGTCCTGTCCATGTGTGGGTGGAAGGTACTGCAGGAAGAGGGGCCCAAGAAGTTAGATCTTGCCTTAAAAGACATTTTTTAGAACAATGTCCTTATTGAAAATCTAGTTCTCTAGAGAAAAAATTAAGATTATCAGAAAGTTTACAGTATTTTTTCCATTTGCTCGGCTGAAACAGCAGCAATAATGATTGCTCGTAATTATATAAAACCTGAAAATCTCCATAATTGTTTAATAGTTAGTGATTCTAAAAGTGCTCTGGAATCATTATGTAATTGGAGGATGAATACCACTAATAATGAATTTTGTCTATTAGCAAGAAAACGGTTATCTGAGCTGGCTTCTCAGAACAAAAACATATATTTAATGTGGATTTCAAGTCATACGAACATCTATGTTAATTCTATTGCGGATAATATAGCAGCAGCCGGCCGGGATAAAAATTTTATTTCAGAAAGTTTATCCTATCCTCAAGATGAAAGATAGTAGTACACTGTTGGCGATCTGGTTCAATAATGTTAATCTTTCTTGCAAGTTCATCACTCCCTTTTGCAGAATGCGTTCGAATCATTTCCTCACCCCAACATTTACACAAAATTTCGAATTTTTCGAATTTTTAATTTATGCTGTTGTGGAGAAATTGGTGATACAAGACATCTACTATTAGAATGTCAAGACAATGTAGTAAATTGTAATCATTTATATGTTGATTCAATAAAGTGTGGCTTAATATCTCCTATTAGTTACTTTGATGCTGATTACTTTAATGAACCGAATGTAAATGTCATTGAAACAATTTTCAACTTTCTCATATTCTCCAATATCCATCTATAATCTCAAACTGCTAGAAGCCTTTGATAGGTTGCAAGTATACAGAGGCCTGACCGAAGACAAATTGCCTTGGGCTCAATAGCCACTGCAGCTAGCCCACTTCTTCCCTAGGATCAAGGGGGATGTAATTCAACAAGAACATAACCCATAAATGCCACTTCCTTTAATTATTTATATTGCAATTTGTCATAATTAAATTTAATATTATTCCCTAGGGCAATTTCAATAACCTTCATAAATGCTATATCATGCCCAAAATCTTTTTTACCAGAAATTATTACATCATCAAAATAAATGTCAACATTTTCAATACCTCTAAATATTTCAGTATTTTTACATTGAAAAATTTCTGGAGCTGAAGATATTTCGAAAGTTGAGCCATTGAATTTATACCCGTGGTGTACAAAGTACATACATAAATCTGAACTTAATTTTATCTGATAACCCTCTAACTATATTATTAGTTGTGGTCGTTATGGAAATACTGGAATATTCTCTCGTATTATATTTATTTAAAGGCTTTGGGTGAATACATAACCCTAATGTAGGTATTGCTTGATTTCTTTTGAACTATCATAAAGTTATTTACCAAGGCTGTTATATGATCAACTTTGTCAATTATAATGTTTTTTTCCAAATTTTCTAATATTTGTTTTAATTTATCATGTAATGAAAATGGTATTCTTTTATTATATTGAACTATAGGTTGAGCATTATCAGAAAGCTCAATATTGCTATAGCCTGGTATTCTACCTAAACCTACAAACACCTCATTAAACATTATCTCTAAATTACATATTCTTTCGCATAATCTGAATTTTAAACAATCATCAAAACCTAAAAGAGGCTCAGTTGAAATCTACAATAACGAATCTAACCTTGCCACACAAATTTTTAAACGGGCAATTTAATTAAATTTCACCAACAGGCTTGAATTCTTCTACAACTAATATTTCATACCAAGAATTACTTATTTTACTAATACACTGGACAATTATCAATATTGTTGACAAATAAGTGTTCTTTCCCCTCTTGACGCAAAATCCTAATTTTTCTTTCTTCTTGCTGTTTTTATTTTTTCAGTCGGAATTTTTCTTTTTTCTACTTAATATCTCTTTTGACCTTCCTGTTTCTTACAATTTCTTGCAAAATGGCCTTTTATATTATAGATGATACAAGTTCTATTGTAGGTTGGGCAACAATTTGGATAATGTTCATAGCAACACTTTAGGAATTTAATTTTCATGTTTACTTGTTGGTCCATTAGTAAATAGTCTTGTTTATGTAAGGCATGTACTTCTATTGGATTTAAAACTTTTAAATGTTTTTGAATTAATTCAATACTCCTGCCATAATCTATTATTTTGTTTGCAGTCAAATCTGGTTCACGCTGGCTTTCTTTAAAGTGAATTCCAACAATTAGTCTATTCCTAATCATTCTATTCTCATTTGAATTTTTACAAGCTTCTTTTGGACATATGAATTCACACAATACAGCTTGGTTTTCAAGTTCTATCACATATTCCTTGAGCTAATGTATGAAACTTAAATTACTCCATCGCTTCAGTTTTCTTAGGTGAAAGTAACTATCAAATGCTCCAAGTAACTTTCGAACTGATTCGAAATGATTCCATCGATTACAGATTTCAGCAGGATTGGAATATTCAAACAAAGAATTATGTGGCTTGATTCCATCTTCAAAAAAAAAACTAAATTCTTTTCAGTAGGTACTAATCTTGACACAACGTGGAGTGTCTTTAATTCTTTTCTCTTCACTTTACTTTTTAAGCTAAAACGAAGAAACACCTGACACCATGTTAATGAAAATCTTGGGGTTCTCTAAACGTTTTAATAAGTAAAATTTATAACAGTACCGTAACAATCAATAAGAAAAATTGCTGTACAACAACGGACTTCTTTCTTAGACAATAGACATACTACTACTTACTAACGGTTCGGTAAAGTTCGGTTACTTGACGGCCTTGAGTCAATGCCCTTGACGCCATTCTATAAAGGCCGGTCCAGACGCTACGTTTTGCACAACCTTTGGTCTGCACATTTCAACACGTTGCGTGTTGCGTGTACATGGTAAAAATGCGCAGTTTTGAAACCGGAGAGAAGACGGTACAGTTGCAGCGATAAATGAGCTAGAAAGCATAGATATCCTTGAACTGTGTGGGACAAGTCGGCGCATATAGACGGTAGCTCCGTTTTCCGTTTTATTTTGTTCCTCAATTTCTTTGTATGTTTGTTAACTTTAAGCGACAATGGCTAACCTTCGGCAATGTTCTCGGGAGTTTCTGACATAATTTATTGAATTATACGAAAGTCTCCCATGCATTAGATGTGTCAAATCCTGAGAGTATAGTGTCAGGGATTAAAAGGGTCCGACTTATGAGATTTTAGTGAAAAAATTCAATGAAATTGATGTAACCGCCGGGCACTTCAAAGACGTTCCAATCTTTTATTTTTATTAACAAGACAGCATGCCAAAATTAACCAGAGTAGTACGTTCTCCATGACGATGCCTGTGCGAATACAGATATATCTGCATCATATAGACGCTTTAAAAATGGCAACGTATTCATTCCGTCTTAAGACTGTGCGGACAAAAGGTTGTGCAAAACTTAGCGTCTCGACCTGCCTCAACTCTCCGAACTCGTGAGGCACATAGCACATTTGGAGGCAAGCTGAAATTTGGTACGTTAATGCAGAACAAAACTATCAAAATTTGTGTAAAGTCCAAATTTTGTCATCTTCAAACTTTGGACAGGGAAGTTGCGTAGAGGTTCATGATCGAAAAATCTACGTTCAAATTTTCAACCCTCTAACTGAGTTTGGTGGGAGTTTGAGGTTGCAATTGCGGAAATATTGTTTATAATTAATTTACATATATTATGCCACTGGTTGGAACATTTTCCGCGCATGTACCTTCCCGTCACTCCCATCCCCAATGTTTGGAGATGCCAAAATTTTGACTGAAAAGTAACCTAAATTTTGATTGTTTCAAATTTCAGCGGTCCAGCGGCCCCCATCATACCAAATAATGTGCTAAAATTAATTATCTGTAGCTCATGAGGCAGAATAAGACGATAGAGAAATTAATTGTTTACAACATGCAAGGTGCATAGAGTTAAATAAAATCGTTTTTTGATGATTTTTGCACCTTCAAACCATTTCCAAATAGAGTTGAAAGGTTGAACATTTGTACATATATTCGGTTTATGCTGAGTAAGTGCTTTTTGAAAGTATTAATTTTTTCCTATAACCGCCGATATTTTGATGTAGAGTTTTCCTGTTTTTTTCGTGGTTTTAAGGATTTGCGCACATACACAGCACATTCAGAATCAGTTAACAGATATTTGAAATTTCTTACGTGGATTGGGTTGATGTTAGGAAAGTGCAGTGTAGTGGTTACCACTATTTGTCTCAACCGCCGTCATTTAAAACTAGAGATTTCATGATTTTTCGTAGTTTACGAGGTTTTGCGATGCGCCACAGCTCATTCAGATTCACGTAGATGGTTGAAATTTCGTTCGTGGATTAAGATGATGTTGTCCACCAATTTAAAATAAAAGATTTCGTGGTTATTGAGGTTTTACGCACACCAACTCCTTCTGCGAATCCAGTTAGAGGGTTTGAAGTGCACACTGGATGTTTAAATTGATTTCTGCAACCGCTGCAGTTTAGAGCTTGAAATTTCAATTGTTTTTGAGGATGTTGGGGACCACTTCAAATTCAGATAAAAGGCTGAAAATTTATACGTGCATTTAGTTGACCTTAGGGACGTGCTATTTGGTGGTTCCAAATGTTTTTTTCTCACCACCGCAATTTGTATATAGAAATTTCATACCTTTTTGCAGGCATTCAAGCTTTGTACATCTCTTCAGCAATTCCAAATTGAATATAAAAAGAATATAAATCAGAGGAATACGATCTTCGTGACGGAGCTCTGGGGTGCTCGTCTCGTGTTTTTTTTTATATCCAATCATAAATAAAGATATCTAACTAAAAGCTATTGTATATTGCTACTTGTCGCTCAGACCTGTCGATAAATGTAAACTGGCGGTGCAACATTATTACCTGCCATGTGACGCTGAAATGCCAATAACAATCGTACTACAGTGTTACGAAGTGCCTCATACATAAGGTGTCTAGATTTTGAAAATATCAGAACGGGACGCATGTGATAAATTACAATAGCGGATGATTAGGGTACATTCGCATTGTGCGCTTACGCGCTTAAAACGCTCATAACCTTCGTTTTCTTTGGTCGACTCGCGCTCACAAACGCTTAACACTAAGCGTAACTTTTGTAGTTGATAATTAATATATTTGTAGGGAAATATCAAAGCACGGTATTTGCGTGAACTATCGTGCTTTTGCCTACCTAAGCGTGAAAAGAAGATCTGACATTCGCCATGCTGAAATAACTAATGCTCAAAGCCAAAGCGTGAGCGTCTCTAAACGCTAGTAGGCCAATCCGAACGGCAATAATCTGTGCTTCAAAGCGTGAGCGCTTAAAGCGTGTAAGCGCCCAGGGCGAATGCACCCTTAGGGGTGAGGTTCCGAGAGGAAGTTCTTCCCGTAATCTTCTGATTTGTGATTACATTTGTTATTTCGATTGAGTAGGATATAAGTCGATAGTTTTAAAATAATTTTAAACTATTTCCAAGTAAAACCTATCAACAAAAGATCATATCAGGGACAAATACTATTAATACTGGACAAATAGGCGTCTAGAGGGGGTTGGTCGGGACAACGAGACGATTTACTCAAAAATGGGACTGTCACCTTCAAAATGTGACGTCTGCTCACTTCACTTATAGATTTAGCGTAACCATGTTATATATCTATACCCTGTACGTAATAAGAATGAATAAGTATGTCTTAGAAATGGAATTCTCGAATAATCTTTTGAAGGAGAGATACGCTGAAGAAAATAATTTGAAGCGGACCGTTTCAGTGAATTCAGGCTATAAAACATTTGCCGTCGCAGCTGCCGAAACAAAAAGTGTGCGAGTAAATATTGATAATGTATCGAAACCTCTCCCTTTAATTATTCGTTCGACTGTTTCGGCTATAACTAATACAATGGTTGAAAATGTTGTCAAGTCCAAAATAAGGCCTGGTGCTATCAATGCTAATGTGCTTGGTACTTAATTACTATAAAATGGATTGTTGATCAATTGTAATGATATCGTTTCTCTTAATAACTTGAAGAATGACCTCAATCAATGTTTATCCTCTAGTTTTGAAGTTTCTGAGCCCAAAAAATTCAACCCCAGGATTATGGTTTTCGGTGTAGACCCGGATTCCGCATCTAGCGAAAGCCTGATAAAGGATATCATACAAGGTAATAATTTGAGTGTTAGCTCTCCCAATGATATAAAATATATAACTGAACTCAAATATAAGAATTTATATAATCTGATTTTGGAGTGTAGTCCATCTGTGTTCAAATATATTACCAACAACGGTTTTTTGTGGGTTTCCTGGAGGAAATGTTGGATTCGGGAGCACTATAGTTTGAATAAATGTTACAACTGTTGGAGATATGATGGTCATTTGAAGAAAGAATGTTACAATAAAGATCCTGTGTGTCCTAATTGTTCGGAATCTCATAGTCGGAATGAATGTAAATCGGACTCAATTTGCTGCAGCAACTGTAAGGCATTAAATGTAAAATCTAGAGTTAAGGTCGATGTTGCACATAATGTAAACAGTGTCAATTGTCCGTATATGCTGAGTAATGTGAAGGCATTTAAATTAAGAATTAATTATGACTTGCACACGAAATAATTTTTTGAAAATTTGTCATCTTAATGTGCGATCTCTTTTTTCTCATTTTGATGAATTTCAATATCTGGTTGTTTCTTGCAATTATAACATAGTTTGTGTTACAGAAACTTGGCTTAGTGAGGGTTCTCCCTTAGAGGCTGTACAAATACCAAATTATAAATTTTTGAAACACGATAGAGTTGGCAGACCTGGTGGTGGAGTAGGTATTTATTGTAAGCAAAGTCAAACGCATTTTATCTGATTATGAGAGTATTGCTCCTGTTGAGCACATGTGGGTTCATATACAGTTGAATAGGGAAACTATTGTGGTGGGAATCATGTATAGATCTCCATCTCAGTCTATGGGGGTACCTAACACGGAGGTTTTGTTCATGGATTTTTTCGAAGATCTTTTGTCCTATGTATCTCCTCAGTTCAATAAAATTTTTATTTTAGGCGATTTTAATATAAATCAGTTAGAAAGTAATGAACGAATGTGCACTGTCGTATGAGTTCAAGCAGTTAGTTAATGAACCAACTCGACTGACCAGTACTAGCGAATCTTTAATTGATTTAATAATTACTAATATTCCTGAAATGGTTTCTCAGGTCGGTGTTTCGGATAATACAATATCGGACCACCAGTTGATCCATTGCTCTGTCAATTTAATGGTTCCTAAAATGACACCTCGTATTATTACTTATCGGGATTTCAATAACTTGGACGCAGCTAAATTTTATTCTGATCTACAGAGTATGCACTGGGATGATATTTTTTATGTTCAGGATATTGACTCTAAGGTATCCTTGTTCAGTGAACTTATTGTATCTTTATTTAATAAACATCTTCATAACATCAAGTATAAGCAAGCCGTATGCACCTTGGTTAACAGATGATGTTCGGGCTGTGATGAAACTTAGGAATCGTGCATTGTCACGTCATAAGAGAACTAGGTCCGCTAATGATTTCTTGTATTATAAGGATTTAAGAAATGTTGTTACTTCTGCTGTCCGCTCTGAAAAAGCTGCTTACCTCGATTATCAGTCCAGACTGCATGATGGGAAGCAGTTATGGAAAACTGTGAACAATCTCGGTCTGAGGAATAAGAAGCATCATGATATTTCCTCATCACTCAGAAATGTTCATGATATAAATGCTCATTTTGCGTCAGTGTATAGTCCTTACGATGATTGTGGAGCAGCATCTGAATATTATGGCTCGAAAAGATTTGAGCTTTCATATTCAGCTCGTTGAACCGAAAGAAATATTTAAGCACGTGATGGAACTCCGGTCGAACGCTCTTGGTTCGGATGGAATTTCTGCCAAGATGTTGAAGCTTTGCTGTCCATTAATAGTTCCGCACATTACCCATATTGTGAATTCATGTTTCGAACATGGTTTTTTTCCTAGTAGTTGGAAGTACGCGATCATACATCCCTTGGCTAAATCTCCTCAGTCTCTCAATGACTTACGCCCTGTTAGCATTCTTCCTTCGTTATCGAAGATTCTAGAAAAAGTTATAACAACTCAAGTTGTTATAACTTTATATATATTATATAACTTTATAAACGACTACGTATGTCCGAATAAAATTATTTCTCCTCTGCAATCAGGCTTCAGAAAGGGGTGTAGTACGACTACGGCTCTTTTGAAGATTATTGATGATATCATAGGGTTCCTTGATCAGGGCCTTTCTATTGCCATGGTTTTACTAGATTTTTCAAAGGCGTTTGATACAATTGACCATCGGTTGTTGTCTACCAAGCTTTGTTATTTTGGCTTTGATGTTGACTCTGTGAAATTTTTTGAATCCTATCTCAATGGGAGAAAGCAAATTGTTAAAATCGATGGTTCCTACTCTGAGGCACTATCTGTTATGTCAGGTGTACCCCAGGGGTCGATATTATGTCCAATTCTCTACCTGGTGTACACAGCGGACCTGTTCATGGGATTGAATCATTGTCAGTATCATGAATTTGCGGATGATTCCCAGTTGTACTTCCCTTTCGTTTCGGAAAGGGCTGCAGAGGCTTCTACATATATAAATCAGGATCTGGAAGGCATGGCTTGTATCTCGAAGGAACACAATCTAAGGCTGAATCCCTCTAAGTGCACTTTACTTCTATTCAGCTCGAGTGCTAAAAGATCGATGGTACATGAGAATATTTCTATTATGTTGGATGGCGTGGGTCTTTCTCAAAGTAATTCTGCTAAGAATTTGGGAATCATTATGGATGATCAATTACGTTTTCGTGATCATATTTTGCTTTTGGTAAGAAAATGCTACATGTCTCTTAGGACTCTGTATATGAATGTTAGCATATTTAATTTTAAGATGCGTAAAAAACTTGTAGAAACGCTAATTTTGCCGATTCTGCATTATGGTCTGATCCTTATCTATCCTTGTCTGGATCAATTTTCGAGGAATAGACTACAGCGCATTCAGAATTCATGTTGTCGATTTGTATTCAGAGTACGCAAATATGAGAGGATTTCGGCAAAGATTGATCAACTACGGTGGCTGAGAATGAACCAGGTTTTCTTTTTTCATATGAGTTCTTTAGTCCACCGAATTCTATCATCTGGGATGCCTTGTTATCTTCATTGTAGATTGAGTTTCAGAGGTAATTCTCATGCTGTTAATATTAGACATGGGGATACTCTCCACCTCCCTAGGTTTCGCCTAACTATCTTTGAGAGATCTTTCTCATATAATTCTATAGCTGTATATAATAAGATACCTAGGAATATTAAAAAACTTTCATTACATAGTTTCAAGAAGAAGATCAGATCGAGACTTCTATCTGCACAAATAGCTGTTTAATTTTTATTCAGGGCTACCTAATGAATGATCTTTGGTTTGTTGTTGTCAATTTATATTCAATGTTTACATTCTCATTTACTCCTAATAATTTACGATTTGTTTCAGTTTTTTATTTCGTGTCTGGTTTTTTATTTGTCTGTATTTCATTTCACATTGAGTTGTTTTGTTCCATCAATTATTTATTTTCATTTAATTTTATATAGATTCTTAATTTTTTCTTCTTTTTCTTTTTTTATATATATTGTTTCTTTTTGTTTGTTACTTTGTTTCATTGATTATATTTTGTTTTTTGTAGTTCGAGGTTGAATAGAATAGCTTTGCTAGACTTCGCCTCTCATAATCAATAAAGTCCTTATTATCATTATTATTATTATTATTATTATTATTATTATTATAATTCCATACTGGGAACCAAATTTTTTTTATCGCAGTGTCTCTGATGACTCGATAGTTAGATCAAAGAGAATTTACATTTTCAATCTTTCGTTCTACAATAACTTAATCACAGATCACAGACATAATGTTTGAATGAAGGGCGAGAGAGAGAAAGAAGTCAGCGAAGAATAATGGAAAGTGGGTTTCAGTATCAGTGTTGCCAATTCTCATAATAGTATATATCTCTAACTTTTGTACAAAGTATTGGAAATTATTACCACTTTAATAATTAAATATATTATTAATTTATTACGAAGCTTCCGTAGCGGATTTTTGAATAGGCTAGCTAAGCTATAGCCTACGGCGGCAGAATTACTTACGGCGCTGAAAACTTCGCCAAATCTTGGCGACATTGTTTTAATCTGAAAATTCATTCTGTGTTGTGTTTCGGAAAGAAGCTGAAATTTATCCTGAGGTAAATACTTTCTTCCGTATTAGTCACATATCCCTTTCAATGTGGCGTTAAATAATAGAGTTTTGCCCTGTGCGGAAATATTTTTTGAGGTGAAAATAGAAAACTTTTAGTTTGCTGATTTAAATGCTTTTATAGAAACGATGTATAACTAATTTTGTTCATGGTTTTTGCAAGACGCGCCAGTGCGTCCTCCGCATTTTATCAAAAATTTTTAGTAAAATTGCGGAGGACACACTTGCGCGTCTTTATGAAGTTATGAATTTAGGAACGTAACTTTTGTTTAATATTAATACAAAACAAAAATACAAAATAAAGAGAATTAACTTTAATTTTTACCTAAAAATCACGAGAAAAGTAGTAGAGAAATACTGAAACGAAGATATATAGTAGTTGTGGTGATATTTTTCGAAGCAATCTCCTAGACAAAGACCGGGCTGTGGACATGCTAGGCAGTACAAGTACGACATGTTTTTCTATTTTATTATTTTCATTTCTAATTTCTATTATTTTGGGTAAATGTTGCCATTTCTGGTTTTATTCCTTGTAGATGTTCCGGAAACATTTTCTCTAGCACTTCTAGACGAAACTGCTACAAAGATAATTTCTTACGAGAATAATTATTGAAAAGTACATAAGCATTTTGCAGGTATAACTGAATAATATAGATAACTATTTTTTTATACCACCTCAAGGTTTCACGTGTCGTAGGATAATAAGCCGTCACAATTCATCTCGGTTATCTATCCCTCCCATATATTTGTTATATTGACAACAGGCAATGGTTTTTCTACTTCTGCTCCTCTTCTGTTTTTTATTGTTTCCATTGTGTTCTTGAATTCGGTTGATATATACAGAATATCATTCTTGTCTCGCCATTTACCCACCTTAACATTTTCGATGTACTTACCTATAGATTCAACCTTTTAGGTTGAACCACCGAACAACGGCTACCATCTATCAACAAAATACATATTTCCGTATGTGAGGAACATGTTTTCTACAGTTCTGAAAACTGCGGCATTCTCAAAATTGCATTTAAAAACAATCTGTCGAGGCCGCGCTAGTGCGTCGTACGCATTTTCGGAAGAACCGAATGGACGCACTAGCGCGTCCTCCGCATTGAAAGGGATATACATATATATATATATATATATATATATATATATATATATATATATATATATATATATATATATATATATATGTATAGGATTAATAAAATGGGATATTTGGACCCTTTTGTCAAAATTATTGGGACCTTTATTGCTGCCTAGTGTTCATTTTTCTGGTACACGATTACTGCATTGCAGAGACTCCTGTTGGTTATTATATGATTTTCTATTTTCCTTTCACGGTTCGCTTTAAAAAATCGTACATGTTGTTCAAGTTCATATATCAGAGTTTAACTTCAATCATAGAATTAAAAAAAAATAATGAGCTGTACAGCTCCGTCCCTACGGTCCATCTGAATGATAATAAACGTTTACTATATTGTAATGAACTAATGGACAAAAATTCAACTAATAATTATTACAATGGCAATTTTCTTCAAAAGAGGTTTATTTGGTATGTTGCTTTGAAAGCATATTTACATAGTATTTTCTACTATGTCCAATTATGTTAATTATTAGCTATGCTTATTGCTTCTGTTCTCACAAAAATTCATGTTAGAAATATACTTTTTTGGGTTTCAGTTGGCACTTTCTTTTATTATTTTACCCGTCTCCATTTCCAATCGAGAATGTAATTTTCAATGGCTTGCAAAGCTAATCCGTTCATTCGTGCATGAGATATTGCTTACCTTAAGTAAATCTTTATTAATTTTAACTTCATTAACTCCGTTTATCACTGGCCACTGACACTTGAAGAGTGAAAAGTATTCTTATGTTTACAAAAACGTTAGATAAGTAATGAATCAATGTAGCAATATTATTTATGAAAGACAAAGGGGGAGGTGTTATATCTCCATTGCCAAATACTCGATCTTATTGATATATTGTATAGTTTAAAGCAGAAATGGTCTAGCGCTGAAAGTATTCTAAAAAATTGAATATTTTTGTTTTTCCATTACAACGTTTGATTCTTATACGAACCATCGATGCAAATAGAGAAAAAACTCGATGTAAAAATAGAATAACCCATTTCACAATTGAAATAAACCACTATTAATGTAACACAATACCTGAAAATAATGTGCAAAAATTAAAATTTTTTACTTTTTTTTTTGGCTTTTGTAGAATCTATCTCATAAAAAAAGCTATTTTTTATTTTCCATTCATCTCAATTTGAATAACTTGGGCTAAGTCCATTATTGCGCTGAAGGCCTCATTTTTTCTTAAATCGAAAAAAAATTTCCCGTTTTTTCCAAATTGGCGTCTTCTGTGTAGCATAATTCGCATGATTCAAAATCCGGCCTTATTTTCCTCTCATTTCTGTTCCTTTTCCTATACACATTCTTAACCATCTGTGATGCTGTGGAGATAAGCAAAACCTTAAAACCTACGGAGAAACATGTAAAATGTAGTAGCGAATGAGTAAAATAATTGAAGCTATTAAAAGGCACTTCTCTAACATTACCTCAATCTACGTACGAAATTTCAACCCTCTTAACTTATCTGGAAGAGCTGTATAGATGGGCAAAACCTCAGAAATCACGAAAAATTAAGAAATCTCAAGACATAAAAAGAGAAGCAGTTATGAAAGAAGAACAAAAAAGCAATGAAATTTCATCCCTCTAAATCAATCTATGAGGCC